>OMNS01000440.1:0-10968 GCA_900303225.1 Laemonema laureysi | reverse complement strand
TGCGGACAAGACACATTCAAACACACTTTCGGAATGGTTTGATACCCTTCAATTGGTTTGTCATCATTAAACTATCTTTTGAGTAATTGTCTTGAAGCATTTGGCATAATTACACATCGTTACATAGATGAACAGACACATAGATAAGCTACCACAAATGTCCTGCATATTTAAGTGCTGCAGGCCCAGGTTTATGAATTCAACTAGAGACAAGTGCAGGATAGTTGTGGCAATTAATGCTTAGTTTTAGATAAGAAACAACATTGCAGATACTTAAGGCTGTTGCACACCAAAGCTCAAGCGTAGAGCAGAAGCACAACTTTCTTGTGCCTTCGTCCTCACACCAGAGGCGTATTTAATCCCACGCAGACTTGCCATCGAGGCTGTTTACATTGATAATGTAACATAGTCATTGATCAGTTCAAATACCAGGCGGAAGCATAATAACTAGAACAGCCTTTACAGATTCAAATACTCTCACCAGTCAGTTACACGAGACAAACTGTGTGTTTGTGTTTGTCTATGTGGTTGATCACAAACCCATTCATTTAACGATTCTAGTTTACTATTAAAGACATGTAACACATCATTACATAACTAGGGGGCAGTGACCTAGCTACTTGTCACACTCTGTCACCTGGTCAAAGCTTGAGTTTGATACAACTATATACACATATACTACTAGCAATTTAAACCTGGGGGGCAAAAGTGGACCAGAACAACTCATTTGTCATTTGTGTGTGTATAGTGTCCCTCAAAAAGATATTTGGATGATTAGACAATATTAACCCGTTTTTAAAGTGTACATGAAAAACATCTGGCATTTTCCACTTCTCAATGTTAAATTAATTGAAGGTCAAACTGCTCCATGTCAGTTACACTTTTATATTTCAACTGTATTACTACATACAGACAATTTAGCAAAAAATCTATTGGATTGTCATGTAATTGTATATTAATGTTAGCGTCAGCATTGTGTCCAGTTGCATCACAGTACTACACAGAGTGCTGTCAAATAGATGGGATCATATAATGTTCAAACTTCATCTGTGAAAATGATGTTTTTTATTTAAATATTATTCTGGTCATATCACAAACTATTGAAATTTTGCAGTACAGAAGCCTCACACATTATGAAAAAAACAATTACAAGTAATATTGTTTGGCAGCTGAACAAACAGAGGACACTGACAAAAGACAGTGATAGAAGACACCGATACATCTATTACTGTATGGCAGCAAATCTAACAGCATATGAAGCAGAATAAAACAAAAGCTTTGCTGACATTTTTTAGTTCTTACCCTTCGAATCAGAGCAGAAAGTCAAAGTGGATTCATTATAGTAAATTATAAGCACCCATAAATATGACTCAGTTACTTGTTACAAACCAGCTCATGAAAGAGGGAGAGATGGGACACAGGGAGATCACTCAAATGATTCTGCTCTCCAGTACCCTAAATCACTTCCTGTTGGCCAGCCAGTCCATTACAAAGACAGTCATGCGAGTACTGCATACGCAGTAAATATACATTATTCATAAATTAGGCGCAATTTTTTAAATAACAATCTACTTTGGATTATTTTATTTTTTTACATAACACAAAGCAACTAATACATCAATTGCCTCTGTATTTTAAAAGGTAAATTGAAAAATGGTCACATCATGCTTATGTAATTTACAAGTTGTACAGATATTTTCTTTTTTTCGTTATAAAACAAAGGCAAGAAAACTTTTTTCAATTTTACTTAATTTATGTGATGTGCTTAACTCATTTTTCCACAAAACCTCCAATTGCCATTTTGGAGATCTCATGATACATATTTCCTTCCAATACAATCTGTAAGCATGAAAATCACATTTTAGTCACACACACACAAATTGTGCAGATGAACCAACACAACGTCAACGACTGCAATAGCACAGGATTGCAGGGCCATTCTAAATATGAATGAAGCCAGTATAAATAGGTTTCATAGCCACCTCCATTACTTTAGGATTGTAACATTGTCTCATTATTAAAAATGTGCCCTTTTTACTCATTTAAGCACAATACACTACATTAGGTATATAGCAGGTTTAGCTATACAGCATATTTTATTTGTAATCTTTTATTTTTCTATTATTTTTTAATTCTAGCCAAGGCAATTTTATCTAATTCTATCTTTTTCATACTTCCAACTTTATACTGAAACACAAATTAAAACCTATTAAAACATAACTAATTTGGGCATTAAATGCAAATATTGATCATTTAATATAGATACGTTTTAGAACCTTTAGCATATGCCTCCATTGTTTTCTTAAATCTCATTGATAAATTGGTTAAACTGGAGTCAATGGAGAATCAGGGAATTCCAAAATAAATTGTTGTTGTTATATATTCATGTCTTCTTTAATTCTAAAGAACATTCATTCGAGACAGCAGAACCATCTTTTTAATTATCTTTATTCAGCAAAATAACATTGATTTTATAAATTTCTGCCCAAACCCTTAACCCCAACCCCTGCACACGGATCCACCCCAACTGTGCGAAAAACGACTGGCAAGACAAAAGACATGAGTGCCCATCTGTGCACTGAGATAAAAAGACATACACGCATATCCAGTCCCTACCATCCAGGACAAATCAAATGATTTAGACCACAGAACCTTGTGCTCCTTTATTTCTCAGTGAAATAAAGAACATCCACTTCCATATAACATTGGTTTCTTAAAGAAAAAAAACTTGTGAGAAGATCCCAGACAACAAATAGCATTCTCAAAGAAAGAGAATTGATTATATATTTGATCCACACACACAATAAACTATTTGGAACAACAATGACTTTGCCATTGACTGTAAACATGCTTGTAAAACAGGTTTGATAAAATTTTAGATGACAGAACGATGAGATACATATGCAAGAGGTGTGAAAATCCACTTGTGATCCATGTTATATATACGTATGTGTGTTTTAATGTGCGCATTTATGTGTGCAGGTTTTGGCATTAGGATATAGTAAACAAGTAATTAGCAACTAGCTAATATACAGTGTCATTTGTCATCATCTTAGTGTGCAGGTATTCCCCTTAGTCATCCAGAATGAAGACAAAAGACAACAGTAGCACAGCAGCCAAAGCTATATGTATTGTTACTGTAGGTCAGTTGAATGCATGATTCATAGTTCATTCATAGAATTATTAGCATTTCATCTGATGGTCCCATTAACTTTAGATTTTGTTTAATTTGATCAATTTGGGCAAATTATAACAACAAAGGCATTTTTCCACACCAAACTTAATGCATTACAAGTGAAATAGAGCAGACAGATACAAGAAAGGTAAACATCAAAGGTATACTTGTGGCAATGATGTAGCACATAAAATAGCATGGTACATTCTTTACTACGCCTGTAGACAAAAGACTAAGACTAAGTAATGTATAGAGATCATTTAATGAAGGAGAGGTTGTGTATTTTAGTGTTGCAAATTATGAATAGCTCTAATGAATTGGATTGACCTTAAAAGAACCCTTGACAAATGACTCCAACTAAATATAGCCATTATAAATCAGTACAACAGCAGTACTTTTCTTAAAGCCACTATTCTTGGATAGAACCAGTACTGTAATCCTACTGTTTGATATGCAATGACTAGTTTAGCGAGTGTAAGCTATGCATACAGACATATAGTAATGCCATTTTTTTTAAATGAAAGATGAATTTATATATTTATATATCTATAATGTAATTACATACTACATAAATATAGACTCTTTTTTTTCTTAAATTTCTTTAATTTCTGACTACTGGACAAATGATCTGGCAAATAAACAATGACATTGTTAGTCTTCTGTAAGAGGCGGTCAATGAGAGACAGTGTCCATATTTCACTTGAAAGATGCACAGATGTACAGTAGACATCCGTCGGAGGAGGAAGTCCAACCTCTTTAAAGGTGACCGGTGTTGACAGTAGCTCAGAACAAGGTGGGGCTAGGAGGCTAGGGGGCTAGAGGCTAGGCGATGAGGGACCAACTGTGCTGTCCCCTTGGTCTAAGTAAGAGGCTTTTTTTTCACTTCAATCGGGAGAGTGCATTGGGATGCAAATTAAGGTCGCCCTTCAAACAATAATAAGGCTTCCCTCGCCAAACCACAATACAGAAGAAGAAGAGCCGGTCCATAGCCTGATGATGTTCTTGTACCTGTAAGAAGAATACACAAGTGGTGAAAGACACGCCATCTTTGATGCTCTCTTGAGTTTTTCTTCCATTCCTTGGCTTGTGGTTAAATTGGCTGAGAGGCAGAATACATCTTTCTAGACAATAGAGCATCTCAATGCCAGGTTTATCTTTAAGAGTACAATGGTGGGGAAATTCATTCATCATAATATATGCATAACAATCCGGGGTCCCAGAAAGTGTCCTTTTTAAGTGACAACCTAACCCTGCCACTCTGTACAAAGCAGTGATAACAGAGGAAAAAAAACACAAAGTAGTCTCACCTCTCATCAGAGAGAGAAGTTTCAACTTTGTGTAGTGTATCTATTCCTCATTATTGTCTGCTTGTCTGGGATCCCTAGCAGAAGGCTGGGATGGCTTTGGGATGACCAATCAACAGGGTTATCAAGTCTTTAAATCCATAACCTGCCGTTAACAAATTATCTTTCATTCATCAGTCTATTCTGATATATATTAGCCTAGCATTAAAGCTAACTAATTATTAGCAATTAGCTGTGGTTAGTGGGAGAGGATTGCACAACCAAGAGAACAATGCGTGCATAGCGGTCCTCGCTCCACATTTTTGTCGCACTTGCAGAAACAAGACTCTCTGCCTCACGCGTCGCACTGGCTCTGACACACGAGCCGTGTCCAAGTCGCACTAACTGAATTATGGTTTGTGCATAACTGGTTTGCATATTTTGTATACGGAGAGGTCCAGGAAGTCTCGCACAATTTGTTTTAAGGTGGACTGATTATCAGTGCTGAATATCAGTCACATTGTATTTCTACAAAATAGACTCCCTTAAAATGCAATAGAAAAAATAAAACGTCCCACTCGCTCTAACTGCACTGGCCTGACGGACGAATGATCCTGAAATTAGAGTTGCCCGAAATGTAAACTACTCGACTAAGGCGAGCAAGCGAGCTTAATTTCCAGCCCTTAAATGTAACCTAATGATGACGAAGAGTCGTCTTTCAGAAAATCTTTCAGGGACAGCCCTACTAATTTACATCTTATTCATCATCTTATTATGAAAAAGAGGGTTATGGGTTAGGGTTGAGTTATTGCAATGGTAAATAATGATGATGATGATGATGACGACGACTTTTCCAATTATCAAAGCTGGTAATCTTAAATGCAATACTAGGGAGCTGTGTACGGTAAGCTGTGATGAAACGCCAGTAAACCAAGCGCAGTGTGCTCTGCAAATACAAATGACTTTATGAGAACGTTCATTACTTAATTACAAAAAAATATTATTATTGTTATGTAACTGCAGCCGTGTTGTTCTGACTGTGACATGGTTTTGTCCGATACTGTACTTTGTTTGTCTCTGAAGTACGAGGTCTGATGCTGAGGTCTGACGATGTCCTAGTAGTACATACTAGGACATCGTCCTAGTAGTACACTATTGTTTATGTAGCCTACCCCTTTCCTCTAAACGTAATGTTGCTTATTCCTTCTTCTGTTTATTGTTGTTCATATTCTCTTATTCTCTCTCTCTCGAATCCCTAACTCCATTAATGACCTGATGAATATAAAAACATACAGAATTCAGATGACAAAAGATTACTATTACATGTTGATTTACTTGTTGAGAAAATATGGAGATGCAAGTGAGTATTTGTATCAATTGAATACAGCGAAACAACTTCATATAGCCTAAGATTTAAACTCTTGTACTACACTTGCCAGGGTAGCTTTAAAAGGGCCCCTAATTTACCACCAGGTGTGAGTGTGATTAGCCATTACAAGCCGTTTCAAAATTGTCACGTGGCTAAAATTGTCATTGTGACATAGTGACATCACAAGTGGGAGGGTCCACCCAGATGTATGATGACTAGATCAGTCTACCAACCTACCGAGTGGACTGTACCAACTGGTAGGCTTATCTATCCATCAAGACAATGGCTTGTAATGGCTAATCAGTGGTAAAATATGGGCCCTCTAACAGAAAGACTAGTCATGTATGAAGATGATATGACTATATATATATATATATATGACTATATATATAGGCTATCTCAATGCTTTAATTAGAAAGGCAGACAAAAGAGCAAGAACATTAAAATTTTGACCTGTTCACTTCTGAAATGATTGTGGTGCCTCTGATGTACATACCGTAAAACAGTCGCTAGCGGTCAGACCTGATCTGATCTGACCGCCATGGTGGCACAGAGAAAAAGTACGACCCTTCAAGCTGTTAGTTGTCAAATTTGCTGAACAAGCAGAAAGTCAAAACAAATGTGCCTGTTATTCCCCATTCATCGAACATCGAGTGGAAGATATTTAAAAAAACCTTCACCACTCACCAATATGACGTTTGTTGCTTGCTATAATCCAAAGTAGTCCGGGCAGGGAAACAGATTTTTTGCAAAAGTCTTATTACTTATTACTTTTAAGACCTGTTTGACTGCAAAACACCTGATCTATTCAATGTCCCGCTTTACCAAACGTGTGCATGCGGTGGAGTATTCGCATTTCTTCTACTTGCACATTTGGATCAAAATGTGCATCAAAATGTTAGGACATAGCATCTCACCTATTTTGGATGTGAGAAGGGATACAGAAGCCATCAGACTAGGGGAGGGCAGGGTTACGGTGTTGTAGGTTTTCTCAATTACTGGATGACTAGCGGATGGCTGGCTTTGTAACTGAGCATTTTCTCATGTTACTTGGAGAATCACTCTATCTAGAGGTTGGTTTGACTCTCGACAGATGCCGTCATTGCTTGGGTAGTTTGCTGACCAGCGGTGTTCCTGGTTGGTTGATTGAATCAACGACTGGCTGAGCAACAGATTTATTGCCTGCCTGTTTGACAGCAGGTGAGAAAACTATGTGGTAACAGAATGTGACATGTCATGCATAACCGTGGTGGAAGAAAATAGGGACATCACATGTCAACACCTAAAAACTGACATTGGCCCCGTTTCCAGTCCACTCAGCCAGTGTAGTTCCTCTGCACACCTATAGGAGAGGAACAACAGTGCATCCACTGTCACAACCTCATGTACACAAGTACAGAGACACAGTATACAGCATTTATTCGGGCTGCATACAGTGCAGATCTAATCAAAGCTCCCACCAACCAATAGACACTTTTCCTCTAGAGACATCAATTGTAAACCAAATTTGTGGGAAAAACCTACAAAGTAGAGCTAGCATTGACCACACGCAATGAAGCGTCTCATCATTTTTTTGTGAAATCCGCTAAAACAAGAAAGTATTCTGCATGAGATGAATAAGAATAATGAGATTGATACCCTGAAACAAAACAGAGCATGATTGGCTTAGGACACAAGGCTATCTAATTGGATGAGAGCCTCTCCCTCAATTATGTGGCAGTAAAATGGCTCTGTGATAACAGCTAACTATAAACATAAAGAGCCCCAGCTCGCCTGATAGGTTTCTATGGACGGTCTCTAGTCGTTATTTTGTATGTATATTTATACATGTCGTGTTTAGCTACATCCACAGCTCTGCGGCTTGAACATAGATCTTGCTGAAGCTTGAAAACAGATTCATATTATGTACAAACAACAGCCATTTTAAATTCCAATCGCATTGTGTCAGTGAATGCTATTTTTCCTCCTATCCACCTGCTAGACCATGTATTCAATAGCAGTAACTACACACACACTCATTTCTGGAATAAAAGAACACAAAATGGGGATGAAAGATTGGTAACAATCACAGACAGACAATTTTCTTTCCTACATATTCTAACTTAAAAATATGTTTTCTAATATTCATCTTATGCATCAATATGCATGTGTTTGAACATATTTAAATTCCATTTTGGTAAAATGCCGTTTGAATCAATGCTTTCCCACAGTGTCCCAGTGATATTTTTTTTCTAAATGAGTCTTGCTCAAAGGAAAAGCATGTTTAAATTAAGCTCCACTCTCCTTCTGGATGCAAGAAAACAGCAACGTCAGGAACGATG
This sequence comes from Laemonema laureysi, assembly GCA_900303225.1. Lineage (NCBI taxonomy): Eukaryota > Metazoa > Chordata > Actinopteri > Gadiformes > Moridae > Laemonema > Laemonema laureysi. The sequence continues at coordinate 2,820 of OMNS01000440.1, read as the reverse complement.
GATGTCGAGTTGGGATTTAACAACAGCTGACACACAGGCAGGCAGTAGCAGTACAGAGTAGCTTCCTCCCTAATGTGTCTGCAGCCTTCCCCCAACACTACAGTCATATATCCCCCCTCCCCCCATCTGGCAAGTGCCTTGTTGTTTACAGATGCAGCAATGCGGAAAAGGAAAATTTGGAGCACTAGTTCAAGTTCAATTTAATCACAGTCCATTTTTATTCCATTTTAGTCCATTTCTATTGTTGCTCACCTGCCTCAATCCTCAATATTAGTGATAGAACTCTGTCGCCCTCATCCTGTGGCAGATTTTTACACTAGGCGAAAGTAGCTAATGCCTGGCACACACTAGATGATTTTTCTAATTTAGGAAACGTGGGAGACCAAACACCAAATGATCGATGAAGATAAATGTAACTATTTTGGTCATTAAGTGTGTGGAAGGCAACGATTTTGCCAACACACTACACCACACACCAATTTCATTCCCCAACAACAAGTTCTGAATCTCAAAACCAGAATTCTAGCAAATCACAATTGCAATCTCGTGATCCAAAACCTGACCTAAGCAACCTAAGCAAACAAGGCAGACTATGCTAGCTTTTGCACTGATTTGTATCATAACATCCTAAAGAAGTATTCAAGAACTATGGACAAAGTCGAGTTGGACTCCTCCATTTCACAAATCCATCACACTTTCACTTTTGCCACCATGGCTTCTGTTGTGATTACCAGTCATTGTGGCTCCCACTTGGCTATCGTCCCCCCACAATACAGGCAATTGGATTGTAAATATTGAACATATTTCATATTTTGAATCGGTGCAGCCCGATCAGATGTGGGTAAGTAAAATACTTAATACTTAATACTAATCTTAACATACCCCACATCACAGGATAATCTGGCTAAAAAATCATTAGAAACATCACCATCTGGCTAATTATCCTGTAGTGTGTACCCAGCTTAAGGTTGCATGCATAGCTACAAGAAGGCATTTATCAGTGTGAGACACACACGAGACACAAAATTCTACAACACAGTTGTCAGCATAATTTGCCTGCCTAATAATCTCCCACTCTGTAGCCCCGGGGATTATTCAACTCTTCACCTCCATTCAGCAGCGAGTAATATCTCCATCTCTCTTTGTTATGCTTTAGGGTGCATATGGCTCTCTCACAGCCTAATGGACTTTCTGTTTGAACTAGCTAACCAGCAGGAAAATAATTGGCAGGCAAGATGAGAAGTGCCACAAAATTATAGCATATCAGTAGTAAAAAAGTAATAAATATAAAAACGATCACATTTTTGTCCCTAGGCCAGTCTGAAGAGCATGATTGTTAATTTGTACCTTTGAAACCAAAACGCTTGGTATGCTCACTGTTTTAGGGCACTTTCACACCTATAGTTTGGTTGATTTGGTCTGAATCAGCAGCTAATTTGTAACAATGTTGCTCTCTCACCCTAGTTCAGTTTGTGAGGGCAGAAATGTGTAAACAAATTAAATTACATTGTAATTGGTCAGAAAAGCTGGTCGGAATTGTGCACCACTGTCTTCCAAAAAAGCATGAAAACCCTATTGAATTGCAACTAAAATGGAAACGTTTTAAACTCATCAGCTGCGTGGATGTATAATTACAGTTGTCAAACAATTCTCTGAATGTTATACCAATGTGCACAGTATGAGCACTTTCAGTTTGAACCTAAGGACTGTGTTGAATGTCATTCGAAAATGCGCTGCCTCAAGACATCTCCGCAGGAGAAGGGCGCAGTGATGGCTGCATAAAGTGACATGTTCACCTGTCAATTTCTATTTGGAAGACACATCAGATACGCATGCGTAACTTATTATAAGCACATGTATGTTGTCAGCCAAAGTTACTTGTTTCGGTCTGTTGAGTCGGATCACATTCGACTCAACAGACCGTGACCTCATCTAGGTAGCCTCTGTCTGCACCCGAGTCCCATTGCTGTGTTCACAAAGGCTCAAACGAACCGAACAGGGAAGGGAAACGCTCCAGTGTCCAGAACAAACAAACTATAGATGTGAAAGCACCCCTTACAGAAATGAAATTTTTTCCTGCTACCTTGACTTCAAAATATTTTTTCAATTAATTTTGATTGGTAATTTTGCAATTACCAGTGAATCTTTTACCTGAGCTGGGAATCTGTTTCGCTGACTTTGAAGGTGCACGAGAGCTGGAGGTAGATCCTGCCATCTGGTCGCCACTTATGGCGTCATGTCCTAGAGGAGAGCTGGGCTTTCGTGGCTTCTTGTCGGTAAGATGGAGGGGGGATGACTTCTTCACGGGCAGTGTTGGTCGATGAGGCCGGCTGGTGCTGTTGACCCTCAGCCATGCCTGGGCTTTGTACTCCACGATTTCCCCATAGTTTGCCCGTGTCACCCGGCACTCGTAAAGACCCTCATCATTCTTGCTGACCCTGGAGATTTGGAGCTTATGCGAGATGTCGTTGCCCTGGACTTTCACCGTCTTCATTCACATAAATGTACATACATGTTTGTCAGTTTTTTCTATAACTTTGAGATTATTATTGAAACATATAATAAAATACAATGCACCCCTTTTCACTTCATGGCAGATAATCACAAGCAAAAAGAAGAATTTGAACTGAACTTACACTTATTTTTGTTCCATCATTGTCAGGATCAGGCTCTGGTGTAATTTCCATCTGCAAACACAAACAGAATGAGGGCAACCAGTTCAGTAAATTGTGCCTCATTCAGTAAAGTACATTTACATTTATATAAGTAAAGAAGCCTTTGTCTGAAATGGCTCAAATAATAACACTCACACATGGTTGT
>OMNS01000437.1:0-10714 GCA_900303225.1 Laemonema laureysi | reverse complement strand
CCCCCCCCCCCCACCTCTCATTTTCATGAGGATGAATTCCCAATTTCTTGCATGTTCTCATGACACATATAATGAATGCCGCTGGTAAAATCAGTCAAAATCCTCAAAGTAATTGTATTGCCGTACCCAGAATTCCTGTAGTTCTGTCAGGTGGCTAATGTTTTCTATTTTCTTCACTCGATTGGCCGCGATATCCAAAGTCGTTAACTTTTTCTGTGTGAGAGACAAAAAAATAAATAAAAAAAAACAAAACAAACGGTACACTACATCATCCACGACGCATCCATTTTGCATTGGCCAGTCGTATGTGCATGACTCACATTGTTCTCCAGGCCCTCGATGAGCTCGATGCCGTTGTGGCTCAGATAAAGCTCTCTCAGGTTGCAGAGGCCTTGCAGACCCTCCATTTTAGTGATGCGATTACTCTGGAGGCAAACAAGCAAATGCAATCTCTACAAAACGCATTGTTCTACGTAGCGGACCAGCAGGCAAACGCATTGAAATCAGAGGTGTACCTGAATGCTTAGCACTGTGAGGTTGTGCAAGCCCTCCAGGTGTTGAAGCTGTGTTATCTTATTGTTGCCGAGGAATAGGCTCTGCAGGGAGGACAGGCTGTCCAAGTTCTCAATCATCTGTATAGCCAACAACATGACAAGACCGATACATAGACATCACTGTCCACTCTTTACGGTACGTCACGTGTTTTACAGTCTGCAAAACTTTTCAGTGCGATCGCCAACCGAAAGCATAATGACATGGCTATTCATTATTATTATTATTCATTATTATTTCAGCAGCACGGCCCATCTGTTGTTCAGTGAAAAGGTGATTTCCAAAGAACACTTCTCCCACCATTTGGAGTACATAGTGTGTTCCCTGAAATCTTTGTCACAAAATTCATGTCTCGGGTCCTCAGACTGTGAAGGCTAGCGTATTCGGAGCAACCTTCACAGGTGCGGACCACCTTACCCGGATCCGATTGGAGCCCAGCTCCAGCATCTCCAGGCTGGTGAAGTGGTTCAGGTTGGCGATGGAGCTAATTTTGTTGTGAAGCAGGAACAGCTTCTTTATTCTGGTCAACCGCTCCAGGCCCTCAATCTTCCTCAAAATGTTGAATGAAACGTCAAGCTGCCTAATATAAAGGGAAAAGCAAGACAGCCATTGGCCCCAAATAGGGCACAGAACATGATATTTCTGCTGTAGGCTATGTACACTAGAAAGCCTAAGTGTATATGCTATGAAGGAATATGAAGAGGATCCAGTCAGTGAGGCAGTGCTGAATACAGTTCATATCGCACTCACTCTAGTTCTGGGAGATTCTGCAGGTTTTCCAGCTTGCGGATCTGATTGTCGTAGAGATCCAATTCCTGCAGTGATTTTAGGCCGTCTAGGTTTTCTATCTTTTTGATAAGATTCTGGCGTAGGGAGAGTGTCTGGATCAAAGAGGAACATTTGATCAAAAATCGGATAGAACACACATCTTAATGGTTAATATGATCGCATAAGCATCACGACAATAACAACACATCATTCAATTGTCAAAATAAAAAAACAACAAACAATGAAACAACTTACTTTAGCCTTCTGTAAGACCTCCAGTCCTTCAATTTTCCCAATGCGACAGTGAACAAGATCAACATCCTTTAAAAAGACAATAAGTCACCAATATTGGTGGATGACAAATGAGCAACATTTTATAACATCAAGAAAACAAACAGATACCAGAAATGTCTTACTTCTTCATCAGGGTCCAGGGTTATAGTGTCCATATCAACTGGGGACTCCTCTTTAACTGAAATATAAAACATAATAACATGTAGGTTATACTGCCACTTACTTCAAAAGCTAAAATTAAAATATAAATACAAATAAACCTTTGTAATGATTATGTAGACACATTGGATTTAAAAAATAGATATATATCAGCAGGGACTGATACAAATGAATGTCTCACATATTGTCTATGTGAGATAATTAAGTGATTACTTGAGGTAGATGGTTGATTGGTGTCCTGCTCGCCATTGATACTCTTTCTCCGAGTTTCATCATCACCAGACTCCTCAGACTCGCCACGCCGATCCACTAAAGATATAAAAGGGAAAGATGTTGACAGCTGTGCTATATACCAGTGACTACACTGGTCGCTTGAAATGGACCACAGCGATTATAGTCAACAATATGCTCGCAGCAGGCCTTGCCAACACAAAAAAAGTGCATATTATAATTAAACTGAAACGTATCTTTAATGTTACATGTTTAAAGGAGGAGTAGGAAAGTAATGGTGGCCTTAAGTCTTAATCGTTGATGACCCTGATAGCGAATTTGAGCAAATAATGGAGATACCAATGCTAGCTCGCAAGCTAGGCTACGATAGCCATATTGACATTTCTAATTACACTTAGACACTAAGTAAGTACATGTCCAAATATAGGAACATAGACATCATATGATACACCTATGAGCAACTGACACACATTGAAAGGCCAGTGTAACGTTTGCTTTTAGGTATGATGGAGTAGGATATCGAAGAATAACACAAGGCAGTCTTGTTTATGTCAGCTTCACGTCTAGGAGGATGCTCTGTACTTGAATTTAAAAACAATACGTCAACAACGCATTCCATGTTCACATCGTTAAAGAGATATGATGGGGTGTGTGTATGTAAAACGTTGAATCAGCAAGCAAACACAACTATTGAGAAAGCAGATGACACATTTATATTTACCTTCCATTTCTTGAGGATCTCCAGTAGAAGGGGAAGCCATGTTTCCTGTAAACACTCCCTCGACAACCGCTCAGCCAATCCGAGGTTGGCACATCTGGTGCACACTGCATGGAAACACAAGAGGGAGCCATCGAAACGCATAAGAAAACCATGTCTGCGTAGTAAATCATTAAATCGCCATAGAATAGTTTTTATTCAATATATCTCAATATAGAATAAATACCATAGCTTTATTAGTATGTTCAGTAGATGTTGTTTCTAAAGTAGGCCTACGTTAGTAGCCAAAACCAAATCCGACTATAAGCAAACAAATGCACTCTATTTGTTGGTGCAATCATATTTGGCAAAACATGTATTGGACTAGTACAGTTTAGTAGTTTTAGTACAGTGTTTATGGAATAATCCATTTATTTGCAAAAACTACAAATTGTACGTTGAACGTGATATACTTTTTGGCCTAAAGATGGCAATACAATTATTGCGTCACAGATTAAATGAGCGATGTCGTTGTTTCCGGAAGTTGATTTTTTACAGCCAATCACATGGGCACGTTCACTAATGTTAAAACTCTCAACAACGTTTGAATTGGCCAATCAACGCAGTGCTTTTGGACATTTAAACCAGACGTTAGGTAGTTCACATGTTTCAATTTTCTGAAGGCGATATAGCTTTGTAGTGCGGGGCTACGTTTAACACCAAGGTGAGCACAGACGAGTTTACATTTATAGCACTTTCCTGATTTGGTCCCTTATACGTACAGATAGAGTGTAGCTCAGTTATGTTTTACGAAGCGCCAGTTTATTGGACTTGGTTGTTTCAGTTAATGTTAACTATCTAGGAGCGCTATGTTATACTGTTAAACCTGGTCTAATGCATGCAGTTTTGTCTAACTTCCATAGTTTGCGCTCTACTAGTTTTAAGTATATTTGCATGCAATCATAAACACTGGTGTCGTTTGTTACGTCTCTTCCTTTAGCCACTCGATTAAAATATGCATTTACTGTACAACGCAGTTGCTCGCTAGACTAGCAGCCATGTGTGCTTCATGTTAAAACTGTCTCCATATACAGGTCGATTGGAAAGTAGCCATGGCTCAATTCGGATTCGAAAACGATATTCAGGGCATTTTGAAGTTGGACATGCCAATCACAAACGCGCCCATGGCCAGATGGCAGAGGAAGGCCAGTACGTCAACATCATCCACTACACTATCTCCTGGAAAATCGGCGAACATATCATTGAGTACATCAAAAACGCCCAGCAAAACTCCTGGTAACTGGCTTGATAATTGAGTGTCTGATGGGCAGTGAACATTTGACGTTGCTGTTGTCCAATAAAACTAAGTCTCATTATTTCCATAGGAAAAAATAAAAAATGCACACCATCCAAAGTTGGAGGCGATCGCTTCATCCCGACCAGAAACGGCAAGCAGATGGATGTGGCCACCTTCCTGCTGTCCAAGGAGAATGAGCCTGTAGATACAAACAACCCCACGGTGGTAAGGGATTGTCATGAGTTAAAATATGCTATCCATTTGTGAGTTTTTTTCATTTATAGATTTTCCCCCCCCATGATATTCTTTTTATTATTGCTGAGATTTTGCTGACAATTTATTTGAATGTTGAAGGAGAACCAGAAGGCATGGTCTGTCACGCTCAATGGGTATGACATTGAAGAAGCGAAGATCTTGCACCTTGGTGGAAAGCCCTTGAATGCTCCAGAAGGTAGCGTTAAGAGTTAAAGAAATGTTCTGACTTGCATATATTCTGGGGAAACGTAATGGCTCATTGGTTGGTTCAGGAGTTTCCCTTCTGGGGTCAATAATAAAAAAAATAAAAAAATAAAAAATAAGTATTGTCCTTGTCTTGTTTGTTCCTTTTCCATTCTACAGGTTACCAGAACAACCTAAAGGTCCTTTACAGTCAAGTCACGCCATCTTCAGTCAAAAAGACCAGATATATATCTTCCATTCCTGATAGGATCTTAGACGCTCCAGAGCTCAGAAATGACTTTTGTAAGTTAATTGTTGTCCTATTTGCAATGACTGACTGACTGTTTTTAAGATCTGTCAGTTTCAAATGAGCTCCTAACACGTGTCTGTGTTTATTTTTAACACAAATGGAGGTACCTCCATATTCAATATTGCTCATTCTCGGTCCCACAACCAACAGATCTGAACCTGCTTGACTGGAGCAGCCGGAACCTCCTCGCTGTGGCCCTTCACAACAACGTCTACCTGTGGGACGCCACCCGCGGTGACATCACATTGCTGATGAAGATGGAGCGCGAGGAGGACTACATAAGCTCCGTCTCCTGGACCAAAGAGGGCAATTACCTGGCCATAGGGACCAGTGACTGCAAAGTTCAGGTGAGTTCATCCCCGATCGCACACTCTGCGAACCCACAGGTGACGGACGATGTGGCCGGTTGTAGCTCATTCATTGCCCGTACTCCTTTTCCTCCTCTTCCTTCTCCTGTCATAGTTGTGGGACGTGGAGAGTCAGAAGCGCCTGCGCAGCATGTCTAGCCACACAGCCAGAGTGGGCAGCCTGAGTTGGAACGACTACATTCTGTCCAGGTAACGTTGCTAACACAACACAACACAACACAACACAACAACACAGCACGGCTATTGTGTGACCATTGACCGGATGAAGCGCACTACCCACACATTTGTAGAATATGACAGATGTGTGATGTGACGTAGGGGCTCGGGACGGAATGGCTGTTGGTTAGTGTTGGCATTACTTGAGTACACTTATAGTATAGCGAGTGTTTCAACCGCTAAGTAGGGCACAAGATGGAATTTGCAAGCGTACTATGATCATTAAATGGTGTAGTGGCCTTTTTTCTTTTAAATGGAAGAAGCTGAGGCGTACTTCCATTTCTAGTCTTGCCTTTTTTATTGATCAGCAACGATCACACGCGTGATCAACAAATATGATCGTTTTGCCAAATCAACGGCTCACTAAGGTACGTGTGGCCATGGTTTTGGAATCATTCAGAGCCTTTTCATTCAAAGTTCGTAACTCTGCGCGTCTTTCTTTCCAGCGCCTCTCGATCGGGACACATCCACCACCACGACGTGCGCGTGGCGGACCACCACATCTTCACGCTGGCCGGCCACTCCCAGGAGGTGTGCGGCCTCAAGTGGTCCCCCGACGGCCGCTACCTGGCCAGCGGCGGCAACGACAACATGGTGTACGTGTGGCCCGGCGTGAGCGAGGGCAGCGTCGGCAACGAGGGCCAGTCCCTGCACTGCTGGAGCGAGCACCAAGGAGCCGTCAAGGTAAAAGGCTGCTCTGCTCTGGGCGAAAAAAGGAAACGCGCAAAGTCAAAGCTAGTTAATCGCCAGTGGTATTCCCACGTTTCTAGTAGTTCTAGTTTAACAACCGTTTACAGGAAGGCCAAAGTTGTAATGTCTGGTGGGAAACCTTCACAAAATGAGCCCGGAAAAGTCTGAAAGGTTGAAATTCAAATTGAACCAAAAGTCCCGGAGAAGCTGACTTGGAACATTTTTTAAAAACCTGACAGATTCCAAAGTGGTGGCAACTTGAGTCCAAATGTTTCGGTTTCTTCCTCCCGTAGGCTTTGGCCTGGTGCCCATGGCAGCCCAACATTGTGGCGTCCGGGGGTGGCACCAGTGACCGACACATCCGCATCTGGAACGTCAACAGTGGTTCCTGCATCAGTTCGCTCGACACGCAGTCCCAGGTAAAATTCCCACGATTACCGGGAACCACGGTTGTTCTTGTTTTTAACAAAAAAAAATGTAAGCGTTCTGCTACGGATGACGTGCAACTCAATTTGACGACTGTGCTTCTAGATCTCCTCGCTGGTGTTTGCGCCCAACTACAAGGAGCTGGTGTCGGGGCACGGCTACGCCCACAACAACGTGGTCATCTGGAAGTACCCGTCCCTCGCCAAAGTGGCCGAGCTCGCCGGTGAGTCGAAGCCCGAACCTCGGCTCCGAACGCCGACCACGGGCGCGCGGGTGTTTGTCTCCGCGCGCTCGGCTCAGTTTGTGGTCTAATTTGTTGTTTTTTTTTTCCCGCAGGCCACGAGGACAGGGTTCTCAACTTGGCCCTGTGCCCCGATGGCTCCACCATCGCCACCGTGGCCGGAGATGAGACGGTGCGCCTCTGGAAGAGCTTTGAGTTGGACCCCATTAAGAAGAAGGCGGAGAGGATGGTGAAGTCTACCAGCAGTGTCATTCACCAGGCCATTAGATAATCTAGATCCTTTTTGTTTCGGTTCAATGTTTTATTTCCTACTAAAATAAAGATTTTTTTTTAATACTTAATGTATATATTTTTGATCATGCAGATAGTAATCGGTTTTATTCCCTGTCATTTAACATTGCCGTTTTAATCTTGGTTCAGTTTCCTATGCCCACTTGCCAGGTATGGTAGTGTATAAATATTTAGCTTGGGCTTGTGTGTATGGACTTTTTAATGTGTTCTCATGTGGTTTATTGTATTGGATGAGTTGAGTGCATTGAGAATAAATTGTTCCGGCATTTATTGATGGGTACGGTCTACATTATGCAGAATGTTTTCTAGCCTGTTTTATCAGTGATTTTTGGGTTTCATGACCTGTTTTAGGTGCAACTAACTCGCTATTTATTCCATTCAAATTGACTTGAATGGGACGAACACCTCAAGCCTGCGTAGATGACATTAATTACATCCAGGTGCGTAGCCCGCCAGACAATTTCTTTAACTGTGGCTGTGACATATGCCTCATAAGCAAGGTGCGACTCGCTGTGAAATCAGCTGTGTGGACTGAACCATTTTACGCTTTTTGCAAGGGGTGTTCAGAGTAGTCACAACAGTCTTTACTTTTTTGGAATACAATATACCAATTAAACTAATACGCTAAGCTTGCATTTAGAACTAAACTAAAGTTCATCGTGAACTTCAGGAGGGGAGGGGAGCACATATTGCTCAACGTATTCAACAGCAAAAGTATGGATTTCTAATTAGAGTATCTCACGCGTAACCCGTTTGAAATGAGTTCAGACCATCACCGATGTCAAAGCGACATTTATTTTTATCAAATGTTTTACTCAAAGTTAAATTAAAACTGAAGAAAAAAAAATACAAAACATTGGACATTTATATGACAACATTCTTGACAAAACCTGTGTAGCGATATGTGGTAGTCTTTTCAGTAATTGTGCAATTCTCCCAGACTTCAAGATTTAAGCCAACTGCCGATTGTTGGACTGAGTCTAGGAATACTCTCAGTGACAACTGACTATCTTCATCCAGTGTATATCACAGTGAAGTTTAATAAACAACTAACAACACAATGTGGCAAGCAGACACCAATTGTAAAATCCATTCATACCCCCCCTCCAAAAAAAACAGTGCATAAATATATAATTACAGACATTTCATTCAGCTGAACAGTAGCCTTCTGAAATTGATGGCATTCATGGGCGCTTCGATAGATTGTCGTTTTTTTTTTCCTCTCCAGAGCGAAGAAAAAAGAAAAGAAAAAAAAAGTTAGATTTCCTTGACTTTGCTCAGGAGAACTTTGCCGTTCGGCAAGTAGGGCGCCGTTCCATTCTCGAGTTCCTTGAAACTGGCCGGCGCCACGCCGTTCTCCTTGGCCTTGACCACGGGCAGCCGGTTGCCCTTGATGTAGGCCTGCACCCAGAAGTTGGCGAACAGGAAGAAGAATAACGTTCCGTACATCCAGATGAGGTGGATCCACATCGGCACCTGGTAGTCGCACTTCTCCATGAAGTAGTACTGGCTGATGTGCACCGACACCAGGATGAACTGGATCTGGAATTGAGGAGACGGGGGGGGGGACACGAGTTACACCCCGATATGGTGTCGAGAATAAAGGTAGGCAAACAAACAAACAAACAAACACGTCGTTAGGAAAGAGCCCTACCAGCTGGATGGCTGTCATGTATTTCTTCCACCAGAGGTACTTCTGGAAGCGAGGTCCTGCGGCAGACAGCCCATAGTAGAAGTACATAATCACGTGGACCACCGCATTCACCATGGCGTGGAAGGTGCCCATTCCTCCTACTGCAAAGACAAGCCAGACATAGGATTAGATGAGTCATTTATTTTTATATTTTATAACATATCTATTCGATTGTCTTTTCAGTTTGTTTCCACCCCCCCCCATTTCACCTGCTAGTCACAAATATTTAGTTGACATACAGACCTATAGCAGCGATATTGTTTGACACATGTCGGGCTATGAGCATTACACACAATTGCTTTTTTGTAAAATATCTATACTAATCTAATCTATACTAATACTAATCATTTTAGTAATGCCTTCGGTTACCAGGAGTCAGGGTCAGGCCCCACCACCACGTCCAGGGCATGAACGAGTGGTGGAAAACGTGAAGAAATGTGATCTGGCTGTGCTTCTTCCTCAGGACGAAGAACAACTGCGAAACAGAGCATTCGTTTGACACGTTTAAATGAAGTGACACAATATCAGTGACCAGAGTGATTCAAATTTTAAAAAAATAATAATAATAATAATAACGAACGCAAATATCGGACGGAAGCAAGACAACACTTACGGTGTCGAGAAGCTCAATGTACTTGGAGAAATAAAAAATCCAGCATACTCGCACCATCTGGGAGGGAGAGATACAAGCGGTGTCAGTGAACGTGAATGTAATATAATACAGGCTGCCCGCCTGCATCAGGAACAAGCAGTATTGACATGAAAGAGATTCACAACATGCTGCGATACAGGAGTTTAGGGCTGGCTGTCAAGTGTCAAGTGTCAATCAATCTCGTAATTAACATCGTGGGGACAGGTTATGACACCTGGTGGACACATTGAGGCCTAAACTGTGCCCTCAAAACTCAAGGTGAGCGGCGATACCCCGCTGTATTCCTCCTTCCTATTACTGAAATGTTTCCTGGCCTTTTTGTTTTTTGTGCTGGAGTTTTCTTTAACCAAATGTGCCGCATTTTTCTAAAATCTTCAAACTATGAAAATTGCAATTACCAGCGGGTGAAGGTATCAAATAGGATCGTTTTTTTTTTAAACATGTCAACACTACGTATGCACACGTAAAAAAAAAAAAAAAAACGATTGAACTGAACGATTTAACTCAACGCATGGTTGGTATGGAAACAATGGTTCGGCAGCTTACCCCGAGGGCCTGCTGGGTGCTTGCATAGTCGACGAGGTCACACCTCCAGGTGTACGTCGTACCCCAGCCGTAGACCAAGAACTAGGAGGGCAAAGCACGTCGCGCGATACGTTACGTCAACCAATCAAAACACACCGTGAAGGTTCAACACATACAGAAAGCGTTGGTTTAGTTACGGTTAGTATTCTGGACCCTTTCTGTAATCGTTTGGTGGGTTTGTTGTCATTTACGAAATGTACGTTCACACAAAAGACCGACCGAACGGGCCAGCAGGGCAACGCATTTACCTGATGCACTATGTATCCATTCAAGGCCACCATGGAGAAGTTATAGACCACCATCGTGGTCTTGAGACTGAGGGGCTTGCGGTTAGCCATGAAGCGCGGTCCCACGTACACCGAGAGGATGACGTAGGCCAACAGGATGGAGGTCATCAGCACGGGGCTCTCCATCAACAGGTAGCCCCTCAACCGGTCATCTGCGAAAGGGACGAGAGCGCGCGTGGACACGCGTGTGTTACAACATGACGTTGACGCGGGGTACGTGTACATCAACGCAAACACACGGAGTAAAGTAAAAACTAACACTCACCAGTTCTCTGTTGAACATATGTGTGGAGCTGTACAACATTTGACACGATTTCCCGCAGCATGGTGGCGGCCTAGTTTGTTCCCCCTGCAACGCACGAAACAAGACAATGGCTTTCAATGGCTGTGTTGAACATCCTGCCGCCTGCTCCATAGGAGAATGGAGCCCGACTGAGGGTGGCTAAAGCAGGTAATAAATAAACCAGTCCAGCTGCGTCCTCCACACTGACTAAACAAACAGGCACAGTGGCAGAGGAG
>OMNS01000436.1:0-12647 GCA_900303225.1 Laemonema laureysi | reverse complement strand
TATAACAAAAATATAAAAATATACAATTACTATTAGTTAACATTATTGTGAATCTACCAGAAACTAAGATTAGCAGATGCATTGTCAGACCCGAGTACTTCTGTATTTCTCACCTTCTCAGACATCTTGTTACTCACTCCCAGGAGCATGAGCATATTGTCACATTCCGTCACGCCCATGGCATACAGGTCACTTAATACATTGGCACAAGCTATTCGCCCCTGACAGCAAAAAAATACACAGATTACATAGGGAATATACCTTAAAACAGCGATGTGCCTGTCATTCACCGTACTGAACGGGATATATAGGAAACACATTGCTATTCCTTACCATCATGTAGGGGTCGTCCACTATGGGGTAAATGTAGTCTGTTGTCTGGACCAGTGAAAGGCCCCCATGTCTGAGTGGGATGACACAGGTGTCCATCCCTATGCCTGCAAAGAAAACACACACGCATACACACACGTTTAAGTAAACACATGATTGATTTGAACGTTGACGCAGCATGAGACAGAAAAGTAATGTGTAAACATAGCAGGTAAGGTAATAACAAAATAGGCCTATGTCATTACCATTGACAAAAATTGTTACCAATATGTTATTAAACTATGTATAACAGAACTTGAGCAAAGTGCTACTACTAGGCTACTACTTTGTACTACTGCTGAAGAAATAAGATGGTAGAAAGAAGGTAGAAAAAAGAGACTTTGTGTTTGTGAATAGACATACCAAGTCGGGGCATAACAGCTCCAAGGAACTGTTCATCCTCCTGATAGTGGTTCTCGTGTAGGCTTTCCAGAAGCTTCTGTAAAACCTCCTGGGGAACCTGTTGTCCAAACAATGAATAACATCATATCAATTAACAAGAACATGAATTACAAATCAGAATAAAACCATGTCAAATAAAGGTTCTGTGGGTAAGACTTTTTGTTAGGAATGGCATAGCCATCAGGGCATCTCATCCCTGATTGGTTCGGGGAATCCATCTTGTCTGTCAATCACATATGCATGAAATGCAACACTTCTCTTGCTCTCTTTTGCTCCATCTCTTCACAACTCTCAAATCTTACCTACAGTAGCTTTAATGACACCAATAACCCATTCAGAAGACAATTCATTAGGGGATGACACTTTAGTGTGTATGGCTATTGACTTATAAGCAAAGGGTAAGCAAAAGGTCCTGGGTTCAATCCCCACAAAGCAAGCATCCATGAGCAAGATGCTCTATCCCTGCCTGCTCCTTAATTACTTGTATTCACAGTGGCTTTGCTAAAATGATCATACTAACAACTAATGAACTACAAAGGGTCATTTGGAAGCTTACCTTACAGCCGGTACCCTTCAGCTCAGCAAAGCGTGTGAGCCGGAAGTTCTTGTCAAGCTCATAGCTCTCTGGGTTAAAGGACTCCCTCACAGACATGATGGAGATGATGGCTCTCACCTGATAGCAACAAAAAAGTAGAAAAGAAACCAATGGTGAGCATTGTCAAGTAGACTTTTTAAAACATAAAATCTAAGTGGCCAAACATGTTATACATTTTCTACTGATTACTGCTCCCTTTAAAACATATATTTTAATATACAAAATGGGTAAACTTGGTAGAGCACATTAGATGTATTGATATTTTTGGCAACAACTTTACAATGAAAAGAGTATGCTGGGCTGAGGAAAATGTGCTTCGAGATTCTCATCGAAAGCAAGTAATCAAAATTGTTATCATATACTGTTCACTACAAGCCATCCGATGATGATCAGCTAAGAATAAGCATGTTTCACCTAAACTCTGCCGGGCTTTTAAAATGAATGAATAAGCGGCCCATTCCTAGTTGTTTGTGGTGCATTCAAGATCAAAACACAGAAGACGCAGAATGTGCTAAATGTAATTGGACCTTTCAGCTGTAGCTAGCGATACATGTGCATAATAAAAAAACACCAAACAATTTGAATAAGCATTCAAATGGTAAATGACATGTTTTCCTATTGGTGTTTGCAAAATCTTAGTATTGTTGTTGACCCGTCCTGCCTACTACTATGAGCGCTAGCAAATGCTGATCAATGCATGTAGTGATAGGCCTAAGCAGCAGTGAGCCACAATGAACTTGTAACGTAAACCATCGCAAGCCAAGATATGTGCCAAGAATGTGCACCACAACTGTAACTACTTCATGGAGCAAAGACGAAGGGAAAGGGCTAAGTAGTGCACACATTTAGTAGTTCAAAGTTACTAAAGACTAAAGAGAGCGCAGAACAAATATGTCGGAAAATTTTAACCCTTTAGTGCCCGCCACCATGCGATGTGTGCAACATTAGCTGTAGTACCATTAAAAACAAACACCTAACATGCCATTTGTGAAGAGATATGATGGTATGCTGCAATGGAAATGTTAACAACAGCCCTTTATAGTGTTTTAGGACCAAGGGACAGTTATATTCTTGTACCATTTCCCCTTTAATTGCTATGACCAGTTTATCCTTACCTGTTTAACGTTAGCGATGGCTCCAGATAGAAGAGCGGGGACACTACCAGAATGCATTGGGGAGGAACCCGGCTTGCTTAAAAATAGCCTGACAGAAAATAATTATGTTGCAGATTTATATTGCAATAGCAGTACTTTGTAATTGATGAAACCATGACTAATGGAATACATATAATTTCATACATGTATTATTTTGCTTAACAACTTATCGGAGCAAGACATATATTGCGATTCAAACAGGACACCGCGTAGAGCTCTCAAATGGTCCTTCAGCAGCTCCGAGGCGGCTTTGACATCCCCTTTAAGTCTGGAAACAAAAATAACCCCGCAATGTTGTGTACCTTTAATTTAGGACGAAACACATCAAAAGCCATATAATCAACATTTAATTGATAAAACAGCAACTGAACAAAAGTTACACATTTGGAAAATGGGGGGAGGGTTGATATGTCACAGCATTTCAATTAAAAGAGGTAATAATTAAGAACAATTACAGAATGCCTAAAATAGAAAATATATGTTTTTGTATGTTGGTGCAAAATAGACATTACACTCATTAAAGACCCACGCACAAAGGCACAATCAAAATTTCACATGTACATTTACCTCATACAATTAGAATAGTGCAAAATAGATTTTTCACAGATTAAAAAAACGAATTAATAAAATACTAGCGTATACTGCAATATAGAACAAGTGATGGACAAGGGAGATAGAGCTACTGACAGAATAAACACTTTTTTTTAACACTTTACCAAGGCGATACAATTGAATGATAACTAATCTTTACTACTATCGTTTTTTGTTATTTTTTTCACTAAATGTCGCTAGTGTTGAAACTGCCCAACTAAAACAATGAGTAGTATGTATTACACTGTAATGTATTACAGTACTGTTGTTGCAACCCAGGCTTTGAGACCCAAGTATCTGTGTTGAGACCCAAGTATCTGTGTTCTGCATAGTAGACTGTCTTTCAATAATAATATTTTCTGCATTGGACCAATGGAAAGACCAATCAAACACTGAGCTGGATCTGAAGGGCCATCAGCATGCATACAATTAGGCTATAGGAGTAAGATAATATAAACTCTAGCCGCAAACAGTTGTTGCAGGATTCAAGCCGACAAATGACCATTTAACTCTCATGACGATGCACATGGTGGACGTAGGCCTATAGTATCTTCAATAGCAGCCAGGGCCCCATGGCTCAAACTCAAGAGGTCACAAACATGCTTAGCTAACTGTGAACCTGATCTGCAAAACTGATGTAAGAATGTATAAGCCGACGTTTAAATTTCATGATGTGACATGCTCAATAGGTTTAGACTAATCCCCAACAAACAGAAATGTGCGATGACTGGATAAACTGGGCTTGCCATTTGTTCAAAGGCACACAAGTAAAACATTATATAAATTGCTAATATAGCGCCCCCCAATGGCAATGTACATTTGCTACTTATGAACACAAAATCTCATGATGCTCAGCCATTGCGAACCATTTCAAGGATTTATTTTGGGATTTGTTTTCACCCACTGAATTCAGGGAATTTTTACATATGGTAAGTTATTAGCCAAAATGTAAACTTGCTTATTATAGCGCCACCATCTGGCCAATCTGATTTATTTTAGTTTCAGGAGAATTTCACGGTGAATATCTATGCATGAACCCCAGTCAGGGGTCTAGCAGCGGCATTCTGGACAAGCTGCAAACTGGAAAGAGAGAAGCTAGCAACTCCTGCGTATAGTGAATTGCAGTAGTCCAGCCAGGATGATTAATTAGGCCTACATTCTCAAAGTCATGGACAGGTGGAAAAAGCTTCCTTTTACAAATGATCCATCCGTCAAATTTGAGGACAACACACCCACATATGATTTAGTGTAAGATCAGAGGCCCAAGGAATTTAGAGGCGTCATTAATGTGATCGTCAACATTTTCTCATCCTCAATGACAGTAAAAAGGAGATGGTTCTATTTTGCCCATCTCCATTTTATCGTAATTGAGGATGAGAACATATTTGGAGATCCAGCATTTTATTTCTTCAAGACAGTCGGACAGAGATTTCAGGGAGCATTTGCTAGTCCACTGTAGCGGCAGGCACAGCTGGGTATCATCAGCAGAGATGATACAAAAGGCAAAAGAGAGATAGAACATAGAGAGAGAGAGAGTTCAATTAAAGGGGATGGTGTGAAGGTAATTAGTTGACATTTGGGGACACTGCACGAGAATGTCAAGTGACGGGGGGATAACATGGCAATGAATACATGCAACACAGATGTGTGTTACCATGAGACACCGCCTCACATACACAGGATCCACTGGAAATAGAAGAGGAGCTTTCTAATGTTAAAAACCCAGCTGATTATCACGTATAGAATCATCAGAATCAGAGTGTGTTTCATTGTCAGGTAGGTTTTTCAAATACAAGGAATTTGTCATGGTGTGTCAGTGATACACAGAGAAAACATACAAAATACAAAACTGGGATGAAACAAGGCTGTGTCATATCATGCGAGATGATGTTCATGCGCAGTCCCTACTTGAGGAGGCTTTACTGGAGACATCTTCTGCATCTGGGAAAACATAGAGAGCCAAACATGAAGAGGACCACCATCACCCATGAATTAAAAAAAATCATCTCATGCCTAGAAGTGTTTTCCCAGTTACAAGACACACCTCTTTTCAGCCTCCTCCTGGCAAGTTTGATCTGATCTTGAAGGATCTGGACCCAGTCTCGAGGTCCAGGGAGCTTCTCTATCCTATGTGTGGTGCAGTACTTCTCTGTAAACCCTGGGCACAAATAAGGCAAAATCACTGCAAGTCCCCTGTTACACACTATTACACAATATACACTCTATTCCTCCATCCTATTCTGTTGCCCTAACCTTTAATTGCTCCCACAATGTTTTGGTCGAGACCCTTGCGGTTGTCGTTGAGTCCTCTCTTCCTCTTGCCGTTGGGTAAGGAGTTAGCTAAAGTGCTATCATCAAAGAAAGCACACACCTAAACACAGTGGTTAATAAGGTTATTGTTGTATTATTGTTATTGTTTTTTTCCCCAAACTGTAACTGTTTTTTTCCATAACACAAATATTCAGTGCTATACGAAGAATAAACATTGTTCTTCTTTTTTTCCGAGTAATTATTAATTATTAGTCATTATTATACAATAACTATTTATTTTATTATTATTTTCTATTTTCAGTAATATTGCATTCAAGTAAGCAGGTCTACGCCTGGAAAACGGAGCACGTATTTATGAAATAAAACTCACCAATTTCCGGAAGAGCAGGCTGCCAGAGCGAGTGTAGTTAACCAGGATTGAGTCTAGCTGAGCCTTGGGAATAAATACATCATATTCCTCTGCCAGACGCACCGCAGACTCCAAGCAGAACACAGACAGATCATGGTTAAAATGAATAAATATCCAACATATAGCCAACAACCAAAATAAAAGGATAAAGGGTAGCTGTGGATGAATTGGCTAAAATACTAATCAATATCATCTAAGTCCCATATCTTCTGACTATTTCCACTGCAAACACACAATCTTTAATCTTTGGGTAAATTCGAAGAATGTGACAATACCTCTTTGGGTTCAAGTCCACTGGCTTGACTTAAGAGGAGAGTGTGTTGGTTGTTGGAAGCTATTGAAATGTTCTGCGCTGGCAGTTTGAGCATCTCTGCATGAACGGAACTCTCTTGCTTGTGTCCATCGCCGTGTCCCAATTGCAGGGGTGCGAGTGGGGGTGTAGGGGCCACACAGGAGGGCGATCCAAGAGCGGAGACAGAAGCTCTTCGACTTGACACATTCAGTGGGGCCATTTTGAAGATGGGCCTCCTCTTTCGGGCCCTGTGACGAGGAGCAGGGCCAGGGACGATGTATGGTTGTCGTGGAGACGCTGCCTGCTCCTGCTTGGCCGCAGACGCTGGAAACATGCAGCGTCAGAGGTTTGCTTCTTACTGTATTCTCTTTCTTCTTATTTGTGTGTGTTTGTATTTTCTGTGTGCTTACTGACCTTGTTGATTCTGCATGAGCCTCCTCATGGTCCGTAGTTCCTGCAGAATGGCCTGCAATGTGCCCTGACAGTTGTGCATGCAGCAAGGGCCTTCGGGCAAGGATGGAGGGGGTATGTCTGAAAGTGGTACAATAATGTGGTATTATGTATTAAAGGGCCCCTCTATTACCACCAGGTGTGAGTGTGATTAGCCATTACAAGCCGTTTCAAAATTGTCATTGTGACATAGTGGGCGTGTCCACCCAGATGCATAATGACTAGATCAGTCTACCAGCCTACCCAGTGGACTGTAAGAACTGGTAGGCTTATCTATCCATCATACATCTGGGTGGACACTCCCACTTTTTAGTCACATGACAATTTTGAAACGGCTTGTAATGGCTAATCACACTCACACCTGGTGGTAAAATAGGGGACCTTTAAATGTGTGCATTGTTATGCCATCTAGATCCATGAATACCTAACCAGCAAAAATGATTTTTCTCATTCACAACCATTAAACTCTACCATTAGCTTCATCCTTTGGATGGTCTGTGATCCTGGCAGCTGCGGAGCGAGTGGTGTATTGGTTATATCTTTGCCCATTGGCTATGGGGATCGGGCAAGAAGATGATGGCTCTGGTTCTGCTGCATGGGTCCAGTTATGGTTCTCTGGGAGATGAGGCAAGGTGGCAGGCGGTTGTACCCAACTCGGACCATAGTCCTGGGGATCCTTTTTCAAGTCATCTCCTTTTGCTCCAATACGCTGATACACCCTTCCTGTCTTATCACTCAGAAGTCTCATCATCCCTGTAATTTGCCTTTTGATCTCCGTGCCCTCTTCCTCTTCTTCTTCCACTGAATGGAGAAGGGGGGTGGGGGTGTTAAATGTGTTAAAATGACAGTGCTATCTGATATTTTTACTGTTACACACAACATGGCTTTCAATCTAAGCTTATGTACCATGAACAGGAGCAGCTTCGGACTCCTTGTTGGCATCCATGCAGCTGGAATTGACCAAATGTAGGTCAGAATCTAAAGAAAAGAAAAAGTTTTGTAAAATATGTATATATATTTTTTATTTTTATTTTTCAATGACAACTGAAAATTGTAGTAAGGCATACACATAATAACTATAGTTATCTTAACCAGAACATTATAACGGAATAAATAAGGCCATGTAACTCATTCTAGTGTGTGCCGTTATATCAACCGGCCTCCTCATTCGATGCAGCTTCCACCACCTGTAGGTGGGGAAGTATGGATAGATGGAGCCTAAATAGCTCTACCATACTGTGGCTTTGCACGTGATTAGTTCGAGCGTATATTATACTATATAACAGTGTTATATGCCTATTCTATAGCCCTATAATGTTTTATTTGTTTTTGTCATTTGCATTTATTTTTTCTTTGTCATTTTCACATAAATCATATTTACATTAGATTTCCCTGAGGGTAAAACCGGACTTTTAATGAAATATTCACATGATCTCGTTTGTCGCATAGAAACAATGAAGCTAGCGAAGTCGTAGTCGCCTCTTTTGTTTACAGTCGTCACTGCTTTCATACTGAGCCAGACACCCAGACAGAGGCGCGCATCTTGCACGGTCTCGCAACCAGACGCCTACCTTCATCCGTGACCACTTTAAAGCTTTGTGACTTCCTTCTTCGCTTCCTTTCTCCGAACTCCATTTTAGGATTAATATGTAATCAGCCGTAGACCCGAGAACCGATCTTCATAATATGCATTCACTGCATGTGATACACTCACCCGGTCTGCCTTATTAATCACTATGTTTTCCCTCCAATAAGGTTAGATTCTGTCTACTGCAAATGCTCAGTAAGCTGATCTTTGAATTTCAAAAATAAGCTTTTAACTAGTGTCTAATATATTTCCACATTCATCACCAGTCTATTCCTCTGTATTCGATATGCAAATAAATTAATGACTTTAATATTAAAAAATTCGTCACATCCCTTTGCGCCACCTCATGGTATGCTCTCATCTGGAAGGTCGATCCAGTAACCACTAACCACTGGCAAGCAACGCACAGGGGCTTGAAATTAGTCCAGCCTACATAAAACCAGATAATTCGTTAATAATTTGAGTTTTCGACATTTAACTATACAACTAGGCATATTAATACTACTATTCTTCTTCTAACTGATAATTAGAGTTTAGAACAACTTTATCAACAACAACCCATTTATCGCCTTATAAGTTACAATACATATTTGGGAAAATATAATTAGACCTACGTTCGAAACTTTTTTACGGAATAGTTAGTGAAAAGTTAACTCAAATATTTGGCAGAACTCAGGATCGTAGCTGTGAGTTAATTTTGGTTTACAAACCATTCTCGTTTTGACCAACCTTTTGACAGCTAGGCTACTTGTCGCTGAAGCGATTATTATTATTATTTTCATGAACACTAAAATAAATACACATTTATTTCTAAGTAACCATGCAGCAACGGACCATGACACATTTCAGTGTATATACAAAACATAGTTATTCCTTAGACATAGTAAAGCATTCTTCTAAAATGTAGTTAGCAATGCATGTATATTTAGATAATTTTTATTTCGGAATGATGACATCATTTATTGAAGACAGATGAACCGCCTGTAAAAAAACCATGTGAAAAGAACAAGAAGAAGAAAAATTAGACGGATGACCCCGCCCGGACTTTAACTTCCGGGGCATTTTGTCATCCACACTATTGATTTTATTCGACGGCAGCGGTGTTTGTTTTTGTTGTATTTGAAGTATAGGGGAATGGTTTTAGACGTTTAACATGGATCTCCTCAAGGCTGAGATCGAGAGAAAGAGAAAGTTAGTTCAAGACAAAGACCTTGTTAATGTGAGTAGTTTATTCGACTAATCTGTAATGTAACGTTAACTACGGAGGTTAGCTAAGTTAGCTGCGACTATGCGTATTAATATGATTACTTACTGATCAGTCACCTTTATCAATACGATTTATATAAGCTTGTCAAAAACGATTAACTATTTTTAGTTATTGAAATGCACACAAACGGAAGTTGGCAGTGGCTATTTTTGTACAGCTTCAAGCTTAACCGTAAACAACGCGAGGAGTTGGGCCAGTAAACCTGGGCCCAGTGTTTCCATTCTTAGTTCCATGTTGATTGTTTTGTTGCACGTTTTTTAATACTAAACGAGTGTTTCTGGCAGTTATTCAAATAATACTGATAGAAGAATGTTTATGACAGCATTTATCTTCAATTATATTTAGTTGATTGCCTATGCTGTCTATGGTTGTCTGCCTGTGCTTCGATACATGTAGCCTACATGTTACTCAAGCCATGGGTGCACAATTGCCATTCAGTAATCACCATCATCTGTATAACATCGAGTGTGTGTGTGTGTGTGTGTGTGTGTGTGTGTGTGTGTATACACACACACATACACATACACGTATAGGTATGTATGTTCATGTACTAACTAGTCGTTATTTTCCAGGATTCTAAGAAATACTTCAAAAGAGCTGATCTTGCCCGTAAAGAAGAGGAAGAATATTTCAAAAGATGTGGGTATAAAGTAAGTAAACCACCCCCAGCTCCACTAGCGCAAAAGACAAAAGGAGAGACAAATCACTGAAATAAATACAGATTATGTGTTTTTTGATATTTGATTCTGTCAGCACCACAGAAATACATATTTAGCAATAATGCATACTATAACACAATGACAAAAGTTTTATTCACGAGAAAACAATGATTAAAAATTTGAAATATAACGCATTGCATACACAACAAATAATGGTTGTTCACATTACACATGCACATAGAGGCCATCCTACATATGTAAGCTGTGGAGATGTTTTCCTATACAAGCATGCAATCTAACCTTTCACTATTTATGAGTCCTATTTGTGGGTTACATTTTGGTGTATTTTTCCCAAGATCAGAAGAAGCGTAGGTACTGCTGGAGTGGTGACTTTAAAACAAGTGTTTGTTTCTGTGTTCACTGTGCCGTTTCTCTCCAACCTCTGTGTGCTGCCTGCGTCTGTAGGTTCAGCGACAGACCACTGAGAGCCAGGTATGGCATGGCACAGTCATGATGGTAGACATGTGCATGAAGCAAGGAGGAGATGGACTATTTCAAAACGTCTCCCTTTCCTTGGCGCCTTCTCTATTTACCAGTATTCAGCAGTTATTCTCCCAAATCATTGGCAAAATCGGAATGCCTTTGAATAGTATTTGTGGCCGTTGACGTCTGCTCTGCTTCTTCATTCCAGATTGGATGTTAACATAGAACATAACGGTGACTCTCAACAGTGTACTTACTTTACCAGCTGGTTTGAAAGTCATTTCCGTTACTTAACTCCAGAGGCTATTAAAAACCCCTGTGAAGGCCAATGGTGGCTCTTTATAAGGTTAAGTTACAAGATCAAAACAATCCTCCACTGTATCCTTTGGTTTGACAAGTCTAGTTTATTTTAATATGTGCTACGTTTCCGTGCCAAGGAACTGTTAGCACGTGTCTTCAACTACCATGTCAATACGAATGAAGGGAGCAAGGAAAGGAAGCGGGGAGGAAGACGGGGAACTGGATTTCAGCATGTGCTACTGAAATGGTTGAAAGTTATGCAAATATCAGAAAATGCCCACTTATTGTTTTGCCTATTAGTCGGCAACAGCAGCTGTTTTCACATGTTCTTTTTTGTTTGTTTTCCCACCAATTGCAAAGTGTGGCTGATTTTATTTATTTTTTGTGCATTTCATTGCAAAAACGCTGGACAAAATGCTTTAATGTTGTGCATTTAGCCCAGCCATGAGTTAGCATCGTACCGCAGTCTTCGACGTGGACATTTTCTTTTAACCAAAGCCATTCAACATTTAAAATGATGTTAATTTCGATAGATTGCTAACATGCATGTGCCAACGAATGCCTGCCTTGACAGCATCAGAGTACATTTGAAATTCGCAGAGAGTTTGATCGGACAGAAAAAGCCTCAACACATTTTGCTGTGTTTTTTATTTTTAAATCTGAATCCGTTTGTGTTGTCTTTTTTTATTTATTTAATTTTTTTGTCGTGCATGAATTAATTTCCACCGTTTACCTAGATTAGAGGTCTTCCAACCAGAAACAAAACATTCTGATTGAATTCCCTTGCATAGAGGCTTGACAGTCTGTGTGTTTTACGTGTGTGGGCGTGTCTGTGCTTACGTGCGGGTGTCTGCTTGTCATATCGTTGTGAAATTCATACTTCCATTTCCGTGTTTATTTTTCTTCCCCTCAAGGTTGCCAAAGTGGTGGATGCGCCGACCACCTCGACCAATCCGGTTTTAGAACTGGAGCTAACGGAGGAGAAGCTGCCGATGACGCTGTCGCGCCAAGAGGTGAGGTTCCACACGCACACCTCTTCAGAAACCTGCGTCAACAAACCCCCCGCGCCTCTTCTCTCGCGTGACACGTGCTCTCGCTGTCCCGCCGCCAGGTCATTCGCCGGCTGAGGGAACGAGGGGAACCCGTCCGTCTGTTCGGAGAGTCCGATTACGACGCCTTCCAGCGACTCCGAAAGATTGAGATTCTTGCCCCAGAAGTCAATAAGGTGAGGCCCTCGGAAGCCCGTTAACAGACATGCTAACTGAGGCTGTATCCAAATGGATTGGAGGATTACCATTGTTTTACTTCTCTCTCACTTCAACTCTTCTCGCTCTCTCGCTGTCTCTAGGGATTGAGGAATGACCTGAAAGCAGCCATGGACAAGATTGACCAGCAGTACCTGAATGAGATTGTTGGGGGGACAGAAACGGGAGAAGTTGACACACAGCATGATCTGAAAGTGCATGAGGAGAACACGACCATAGAAGAACTAGAGGTATGTGGACTGGATCCCTCCAGTAACACCAAGCTTCAATGACCTGTCTGCATTCACTGGAAGTCGCTTTGCATAAAAGTGCATCCTGAAGTACTAAAGGGGGTGTAACCCGCTGTCTGTTCTATGATCAGGAAAGAGCAAACTCTAGTTGGTTTAGTTCATGGCTGTTCTCCTCTCTCTCAGGCTCTTGGTAAAACCCTCGGTACAGGAGATGATAGTGGAGACCAAGGTGTCATTGACAAAGTTCTGAAGGTAAGAAGCGTTGATTTCAGGACTCTGGAGGAAGCTGTTGCACAATAAATAGGAATATAATATTTAAAAG
>OMNS01000432.1:2353-16176 GCA_900303225.1 Laemonema laureysi | reverse complement strand
TTTTTTAATCAGAGAGGCCATCATGGGCCCACTCACTGGATGCAAAGCCCTGGTAGGAGCAGTTGGCCATGTGTCCGGTGCGGCTGTAGGCCTCCATGGTGACAGTGTAGTTGGTGCCACAGGTGATGCATCCCATAAGGCAGTGGGAGTCCTGGGTGTGGCAGCGGGCGTGGCCCCGCGGGGACGTCAGCGCTGTGATGAAAGAGTCCGCTCCTCTAGCGTGAGACCATGTGACGTTGGACATGGCCTGGGTCACCTGATCCACGGCCATGGTGGTGGGGCAACAGGGCGCTGTGGAGAACAGGTGGACGGATGGGTAGATGACATGGATGGGCAGACTTGTGGGGTGATTGAATAGATGATACGTGGGTGGATGGAAGGGTAGGTGATGGATAGATTGGAAGGGAAAATGGTGGACGTGATGGATGGATGATTGGTAGGGTGGGTAGGTAGACATTTCTTTTCAGAATGGATAGATGACAGGAGGAGATGCATTGATGAATAGATAATTAAATGGGATGAATAGAGAATGGGTCATTTATTTCGTATTCTATTGAAACTCATTGGAACAAAGTCACTGTCGTTGGCCTATAGGTCAGAACTCTCTTCGTCGTCTGATCCTACCTGTTTCCAAGGGAACAGAGTAGCTGGGTAGACTCTGGCCAGCGGTGCTGTGCGCCACGGCAATGACGTTGTAGGAGGAGCCACAGGGCAGGTCATCGATGTCGCAGCTGCTTGTGGTGGACCAGCAGGTGTGTGTGCCCTGCGGCCCCGTCACGCTCACCGTGTAGTTGGCTGCTTGGTTGTGAGCCGTCCAGCTCACTGTCACACTGCTCTGGTTCCCCTGGGCCAGCACCAGGTCCGTGGGCATGCAGGGAGCTGCAGGGCGAGGAGAAGGCAATGAGCTGGGACATGTCGGTAGGTTGTAGGCCTACGACGGAGTTGTATGTGCTTGTATATGTTTGTATGTTTGGATCTGGACGTAAGCGTGTGTGTAGTGTACGTGTGTGTGGTTATATATGTGCGCGTGTGTGTGGTTACGTGTGCGCGTGCGCACGTGAGTATGTGAGTATGTCAGTGACGAGTGTGTGTGCGCACGTGCGTATGTATAGTTGTGTGCGTGTGTGTGGTTGTGTGTATATGTAAGTACAGTCCATACGTGTCTTCTTGACATGTGGTGGACAGCTGCGGTTGCAGCCGCTGACTTCACTGCAGGGGGTCACGTGCACGATGTAGCGGCTGTCGCACCGCAGGTCAGACAGCACACACACGGGCTCGGTGTCGTTGCAGACCAGTGCCCCCGAGCTGTCCATCGCACGTGTCTCGTACAGCTCCGCCCCTCGTGACTCCGCCCACGTGATCTCAAAGGTGTCCGTGGTTGCGGCAGTGATGGTCACATTTGTGGGACAGCAGGGCACTGTTGTAGGCAAAGATAGAAGTGGTTTGAGTGTGATGTGAACGATGCATAGACGTGATAGCAGTTTGACTGATTTGTATCGCACTTCAGTGTATCGTGTGTTATTAAAAACATAAGAAGGGCACACAGACATGAAGATGCACAATGAGAATAGGAATTCGTTTCATCCTGGCTCTGTCATGAATGTGATGCTCATAACTATATTGCATATGCTAATGCATACAGAAATCAAGCAACAACAATATGGTTTCATGAGTATATAAACAATTCCAATGTGGAAACATCTGAGGCCTGGACACAGGGACCTACGGGTGGTGTAGTTGACAACCGGGCCAGGGTCGCTGACACCAGCCAGGTTGGAGGCGAACACTGAGGTCAGGTAGGTGTAGCCGCACTCGCAGTGGAATTGGCAGCTGTTGCCCGTGGTGTTGCAGGCCTCCTCGTTGCCGTCGTTCCTCTTGATGAAGCCGTGGTAGTTGTGGGCGTACACCGCCGAGTTCCACGAGAAGGTGCAGTTTCCTGGATCATTCTCCACCACCACCAGAGACTCTGGAGAGCAGGGAACTGGGGCCACAATATATTACTATACTTACTATATATATATACTAATTCATTGTAGTTATTAATACAATATAAAAAAATGTATATCAATGTAAAAAAAAGCTGACACTGGAACACATGGACTTAGATAACTTTTGGATTTAACTGATAAAATAATAATCTGCCTCTGCCTGATTGGTCGAGCAGCGATATCACTCACAGGTTACAAATGGCACAGGATCGGTTGGGTAGCTGGGCCCAGCATCATTCACGGCGACCATGTGGATGTTGTATGTTTCCGCGCATCCTACAGGAGCTAAGGTACAGGAGAAGTTGGTGCTGTTACACTGGAGGCCCTGGTTGCTGGTCACCAGGTACACAACGGCTCCATTGGCCTGGATCTCTGCCTCCCAGGACACATTCAGTCCTGCCCAATTGGCACCGCGCTCCACAGACACATTGATGGGGCCTGGCGTAGCAGGACCTGTGTACAGCCAGGAAAACAATAACAATGTTTGGAACATGCTGAATTTAAATGTCCTAGTAAACATAACACAATCCAGTTAGCAAACATGTGGAATTACTAAGATGAAGATGAGGGTGATTTCTTTGTTTTTCTTTGCCTTTTAACCAATGACTTCTGTAGACGTTATTGCTACATATTATGAGCACATCTTCTAAAAATGTTTTTTGTGCTCATTAAAGGAAATAAGGAGCATATGCCAACCTAAACCCTCTGACCCCTGTGTCTTGCCCTCTCTCTCTCTCTCTCTGGCAGAATCTGAAACTATGCACTACGCACTACAGTGTGTACTGTTTTCTGGCGTACTATTACTATCTGAGCCAAAAGTATGAATGTTTTTGACATACTACGGTGTCGTGGAATTCAAGCTGACGGACGACACCACAACACGCTACAAACCCACCCAGTAATTTCCATCTAAACAGAGCTATATGTTTATGTATATGATTATATGATTGCAATAATAATAAAAACATATATGTATTATAAACATGCTTATACAATTTATACAATTTTAAATACAACGAAAAATATGATTTCAGACATACTACATACAGCCTACTACGCAGTATGCTAGTGTGGAGATTCGGCCGGAGCCTCTATTTAGCTCCTGATGACACAGCTGTTTTCAATTTCCTGTGATCTGACCTCATACAAGCTTGGATGCAACAAGCTTGGATGCAACAAGCTATACTCTTCACTTAGCCCCTCCCCCAAGCCCTCCTTACGCGTTGTTTGATTGATGTACGGGCTGACCTCTCCCTTCCTGCCCTGCTGGTCCCAGGCATAGCCTTGGATGATATAGAGGGTACCAGGATCCAGGTCCGACACGGTCAAATCCATTACATTTTGCCCCAGTTGTGTTATGTTGATGGTTTTTGTCGAGGGCCCTTCGAACAGGTCCACTATGAAAACGTACATGACGTCAGGGGCCACAGGGAGCCATGAGATCACGATGCTGTGGTTGGTGGGGGATGAGACGTTCAGCTGAGGCGGAGGCAATACTTAAGAGAGAGAGAGAGAGAGAGAGAGAGAGAGAGAGAAAAGAAAAAGAGAGATTAATTATAAAGAATATTCATACTAATTCATACTAATTCATTCATACCAGACCAGCACTGGCTTTTGATTAGTGGTCAATTACATAGATATAGTAACTAGCGGCCCAGCTATAAGTTTAATCAAAACGTCTATACTGCTATATTTCAACAACAAAAGTCATATATCCACAACGGAATGCTTCAATAAAATAAATAAAGAATGTGGAGGAGGTAATAGGATGTGTCTCAAGGAGGACAAGAAGAATACAGTGAAACTGCTTGTGGCATGTTAGTGTCCTCAAGAGGACATCAGATCCTTGTGTCTCCTCTGGCTCAGGCCATGTCTTTGTGTGTGTGTGTGTGTGTGTGTGTGTGTGTGGGAGGGTGTTGGGGAGTTGTTAAGGTGCAAGAGAGATGCTGACACAAGAGAGGCAGCCCCTAGGCTCTCAGTATATTTCCAAACACTGGACTGCAATGCACCGACACCGAGGTTTTGTCCTTAGGTCAATAGCGAGTATCCTCTAGAGCAGTGAGGTAGCTCAAGTCACTTGTTCCCAACAATATATAACAATAGGGACAGAAATGTATACAGTTTCCCCCAAGGAAGAAGATATATGATCATATGATATATGATCATATGATATATGATAGACACACTCAGCCTAGAACGTCTTGGATTTTCTTCGCTTCCCTACAGAACAATGAAAAACGTGTCTAAAATATAGTCAAATATATGTATATATTTGACTATATATAATAAGGAATATGTAGTATAACTTAGAACAGGAGAGACTACAAATATGCTATAACTATATGTTTTGTCTAAAGATGAAATGTAGCATTTTTTACATTTAAAAGAATACATTTAGAACAAAATCTGATTCAATTAAAATTTCCATTTCAACGGTTATGACAATAATGAAACAATGAAACCATGAGGAGAAGATTGCCCCCTTGCATTAGATCAGACGTGAACTGCAGGACCTACATGTCCACGCTTCCACAGGGGAGGACGGCTGGCTGCGTCCTCCGCTGTTGACGGCCATGATGCTCAGCAGGTAGGCGGTGTAGGGCTGCAGAGAGCCTATCTGGACGGGGGACGAGGTAACGCTCTGCTCACTGAAGTAGCCCTGGCCATCCTGGACACGCAGCGTGTAGCCATCTGCCCCGCTCACCGGGGTGAACTCCACCATCAGAGTGGTGCTGTCCTGCGCCTTCACGTTGTCGATTGGACCCATCATCTCAGGAGCTGCGGCAATAAGGCGATAAGGTTATTAGGTTGCATTGTGTAGGAAGCAGAATGGTGTTGGTGTAGGCCTATTGATGATCCCAATTGAAGAATAAATTAACTGAATTAAGTAGTAGGTGGGATAAGAGATGCCCTGACACAGAGGAATGGGCAATGGCAGATTACAACGGTAACGGCAATGTTTGGACATCTGCTCAGTCCCAAACAATACATTTCTTCTTAGGGAAGAAGACCTGTGATTCACATGGTGTAGTCTCACACACACCCGTCCAGGAGCGACACCCCATACGCAGCACCACACTCACTAACACATACAGGGCATTGTATGCATTCACACAACAATGAGACACAACACAAGACTTTAACAGCCAAGGACATTTACTGTTTTCACAGTCCTTTACCAGTTCATATTGTTATTTTACATTCACATTGTTATGTATCTGGACATGCTGCACATCTTTTTTTGTTTTCAGGGGAATCTGCTCTATAGGATTATGAGCTGATATTGTATTGAGTTATGATGCATGATGCTCATGCATGTAGGCCTATATAAACAATATTATCAAGTATTAGATGAAGTTCAGTGATGACACAATATTAGCTGTGTCTTGAGACTGAAATATCGTAACTATATCGTAAGGTATGCAAAAACTGACATGAATGTAATTACTCCAACAATATTTATCAAAATAAAAAATATCTTTGTACAGTGAACTGTTGACATATAATCATAATAAAATATAAACATAAGGTATACAAAAAATGCTGCAAATTGACACCCATGATGTGTGTACTTGAAAATCTGAGAAAATCTAGGCTATGTTTTGCAATGTGATCGCGACTGCTGGTTAATGGTCTGAAATTATTGACTTAAAACCGTGCATGTGACCCATGACCATGTTTGGAGTCGGACGCATGGACGCCACCAGGGGTGCTCAACCTTTTTGGAACCAAGATCTACTTTTACAAATAGGGAGCCGTATTACTAATAGCCTACATACAGTACGTAGCCAGATTCACCACCTCACTGCTAACCTTCTCTGCTCCGCTCGCGTTCACTCGCTCACCTCACGCTCGCTACGCACACACACACACATTACGCACTGCTGTATTCCCCTCTGCATGTTCAGCAATGTTAGTTCAGTTTGCTGTCACAACTCTCGACTCGGTATTTTCGAAAACAAATAGCTGAAGTGAAAGTTCTGTCACCAAACTATTGTTACGTATCCTTGCGCATTTTTAAGAGGGTATACAAAAATCCTGGGGCTTTCGTACTGCGTATACACATAGACGCGTATCACATAAACTACACCACCATGGCCAGCATTCTGCATATTTTAAATATGTTTACCTAATTGTGCCTCTTTATTGAAAAACCTACTCACCTGTCATTGACTCTAAGTTAGTGCTGCTGATTGAGGAGTCCAAGTCATCCAGGGCTTCCACCTTCACCACATAGAGGATGTTTGGGGAGAGAGAGTTGACAGAACCCATCACTGTGTTGGCGCCATACTGAGCAAAGGCTGAGGGGTCGTTGGGTGTGCTCTTGGGGGAGACGGTGAGCTTGTATGAGCTGGCTCCAGTGCACCGAGTCCATCTCACAATCATGACCTTTGACGATACCGCGAACACTGTGGCCGTTATATCTGGATGGGAGAGGGAGTTTTAAAGATAATAAGTAATCTGTACACCCACTAAAATCAATACGTACACCTGCATTGTGACACCTATTTTGACATTGAAATAAATAATCTTCATGAAATTGAATGAAAATGGGGAACATACTTGATCCAGCTGCTATCTGCAAATTCAAAAATAAATGGTTATTAATACACGACAAAAAAACGAATAATGAAGCTGTAACATGTGGATTCATAAAGGCTCTAAAAAAATACAAACAACAAAAATACAACATAATAATAATAATAAGAAGAAGAAGAAGAAGATGATGATGACGATGATGATAATGATAATAATAAACATATTTGTATATAATTCCGTTAATGACTGTACCTTTAAAGTAATTCCCAAAAAGGTAAAAAATAACAGCCACTTCATGGTGCTTATTCTTTAAATATGAAATCGCCTTGCTGTTATTTCGTTTCTGAAAATTGACCTTATAACACAATGTTTGTTTTCCTCTTTCTTCTGCAGATTGGAGTCAGTGTTGGTTCAAATAACTACATCACCTGCATCTAGCACCTCCCCCTTAAGACATGCATCCAATCAAGGCATAAAGATGCGATAGGCCTATAGGCTATAGTACTAGTCCATTCCTTTCCGAGAGTCGGCTTATTGTTGCGGGGGAGGTTTATCTGCGAAATAATCACTAGGATAATGATAGGGTAAGGTTTGGATCAGATTAATACCAATATAATTTCATTTTGCATGTGTGGAATAGGTTTAGCAGCATTAAATTACTCGTACCGTCAGACCCAATGTTATTGAGCTGCATTGTAAACATTACACAAGGTGATGCCATATCTACGGAAGAGGATTAGGGCCACATGTGAAAATTGTAGGTCTGAGTTTAAAGAAAAAAAATGGAGTTCTCAGATTAAAGTCAGAATTCTGAGGATAAACTCAGAATTCTGAAGTCTGAATTCACAGTCAGTCAGTCAGCCCAGCAGCTGTGGTCCAACCATAGACTGGTCCAACCAAAAAGAACGGCGGACGGTTTCCTTCGTTTATACTTCAAAATAATCGGATTGTTCGCGAATGACCCATCACTATAGGCTACTTTAAGCGCTATCTGGCCAATGGCGATTGTGTTTTTACGATACATCCATGTCCAGGCTATTGGATATGTATCAATCAAGATGTAGTAAATAAAACAGCACATATTTGGATGTGTGACTTGGCCTACATTAAAATATATACGTCTATAAGACAATAAGACCTAAGTCTATAACATTGTCTATAAAGTCTATAAAGAAACATAAATATTAAAAAAAACAATAATAATAATAATAATAATAATAATAATAATTATATATATATATATCAACTTTAACTCAGTTGTTACACATGTAGGGTACTAATAATACAATGATCTAGCGCACTATTTGGCGCACACTTATTGACAGTGATGACGTCAGAGGACTCGACGCAGGAAGGGAGAGTCAAGATGGCAGCTGGTGCAGATCACGGACTAAAAAGAATAGTTTGGCAAAGTAAGTTTGTTGTACTGTTCTATACGCACAATGATCTACCACCATCATACTACCTTGATTACGTTGCTTTTAAGACTCTTTTTAAGATAAATTTCGTAGTTTTGGACTGCATTTCATGAAGTGTCATTTAGATAACCCCATACGCTTACTTGTCCAGTTTACGCTACGGAAAGACATTTTGTTAAAAGTGATAACAAAAGTGGTACATTCATTATAACTGAGAAATACTTGCACGTCTGGTACGTAGGCTATAATAACAATACCCTTCATGCACAACACTCGTAACTCGTTACTTGTAAGTCACTGTATAGCCTTGGGCTCCACATCACTGCTGGAATTCTTGTGAAAAAGATGTCAGATTCTCCTAAATTGCTGTTGTGGACTGTCGTTAATGCGGTTTACTTCATATCAATTCATAATATTACCAGAGTGTCAGCTCGCTGACCACTCGTCATGTTTGATTCACTACCATTGTCCCCTTTTAGAACTAAAGGATACTATCATTGCTGATTGCAGAAAGGCCGACATATGGAAGGTAGGGTGTCAATATTATCTGACCAGAGTACAAACCGACCGTCCGTTTATTGCCCCTGTTTTAAGTTACGCTCATTGTGATGTTCCCTATTCTGTGGTGACAGTAAACCAATACTTTTGTCATGTACTCATGTAGGGCATGTACATCGCAATGAGCGGTGGAATGTTCGTTATTTTGTTGATAGCTAGTAATGTTTTTTTTGTCATTGTCATTAATCGTGAAATGATTTATCATTATGGGAAGACGTGTTTGAAACTGCCGTAGCGTTTCTCATGCGAGGGGTGTTAAACAAAGTTTATTAGCCTAGGCTGGGGTATATTTACCTTGATTTTGTATTGATTTAGTAGTACAGCTTTCTTGAGTCCTCTCAATATGGTATCACCATGCCATCAAAAGATCTCACAAGCCCTAAGAATGCTCTGATATAAAAACGGACACCACACAAATGTAAAGTTGTTTTTATTTTACTATTCTTTATTAATCATGTTCTAATATTTTGGTTCTGACTAATATCATCCTTACTTGTAGCCTACACTTAAGTAGGCCAATTCTTTAAATATTTGAAAAGAATAATATCTCTGTTGCGGAGCAAAAGCAATTTAATGACCCCAATTTTTCCATCCCCTGTACCACAGATACTGATTCTGGATCCTTTCACCACCAAACTCGTTTCGTCATGTTGCAAAATGTCAGATTTGATGGCGGAGGGAATTACAAGTAAGCAATACAGGCTCCTATTTTTTCCCCCCACAAGAACATGAGCCGGTCTTTCATAGCAGAGCCTCAGGAATATGGCCATAGCATCTGACTCCAAATCACCTGTTATTACTTCTATCTTCTATCTATAAACAGTAAACGTAATACAATGTGCTATAATCTAATATATAATAATGTATTTTAGAGGAATTGTAATATAGTGTTTTAAACTATGTTTGCAAAACTGTTTATTTTCTGTAAAACTTCAAAAAAACGTGTGCTCACTGCTATGCTATTCAATTGAACTCTGGTTAATACTGATTGCCTTGAAGTGTTAGTCTCCTTGATTATTTGTCCACTGTGTTGAAACAAATATGTTTTCTCTCAGTTGTGGAGGACCTGTATAAAAGCAGAGAGCCTGTTCCAGAAATGAAGGCCGTCTACTTCATGTCACCGACCTCAAGGGTAACTTTCTACACATTTCATGGACCTTTATTTCTCGTTATTTACCTTTTCTATTCTAAACTTTCTTCGTCTAAACGTCTTTGATCGTTTAAAGCTTTCATGTTCCCCCTTTTTTTGTAGTGTGTGGATGCATTTATTGCCGACTTCAAGCTTAAACCCAAGTACAAAGCGGCATATGTATATTTCACTGACTGTAAGTAAAGGATGACTGAAATCTGAAATCATTACTATTCATATTTTATTCTTGTATATTCTTTGTAAATTATGTTGTGAGAGCATACATTGACTCTTTCATCCAACAGACTGTCCCGATGACCTGTTCAACAACATGAAGCTTTACTGTGCTAAGTATATCCGCGTGGTTAAAGAAATAAACATGTCCTTTCTGCCATATGAGGCACAAGTAAGTGTTGCCCTTATTTGTCCTATTATTGTTGTTATTATTATTATTATTATTATTGTATTTTTTTGCTCATGTTTCTAAAGACTCTCTGATACTATATCTTTCTTTTGATGGTAAATCTTCAACATCTCTTATGGTCTCTATGGTTACTATATGTATGTATACTTACATACTTGCATACTTACCATTGGCACTCTTGGCACCGCCCAAGAAAAGTGATCCATGGAGCAATTAGAACTGTTTTATCTGAAATAGACTATGAATGACGATGTTAAAAGCTTAACATACATTTGCACAGAAGGCTTTGCTCAGAGTAGAATGTGTTTTTGCTTTACTTCCAACCAGATTGGGCAGGAGTGAAGAGAGCAAGAGCTCTCCACCAGGAAGATGAGCTTCGTTGTTCGTTAAGCTCAGCTTCCTGGTAGGAATCCAGTGAAACTCAAAACATTATACTCTGTTCTTGTAAGGTGTTCACATGTGACAATCCTGAGGCTTTCCGGAGCATCTACAGCCCACACAGTCAGGACAAAGGGAGGACAATGGAGACTCTGGCAGACCAGATAGTGACTCTGTGCGCCACACTGGCCGAATACCCAGGGGTCAGATATAAGAAGTAAGCTGGAATACAAACTCAACTTCTCGTTTTACACCCCTCCTCAAAGCCCCCAGCAGATGCAGCATTTTTTTCAGAGAAAATGTTCTGCCAATCCAGTGGCTAAGGCGTTATCCAACCCATGGCAAACGTTTTTTTTGGTTGACCTACTTTTGGCGAGGAAAAATGTATTTTACATTTGAAATTGGTGTAACCAATTGGTTGATGTGCAACATCATTATGTTACATGTATTTTTGTTAGCAATGTATTGCTAACAAATCTATTGCTAATGTAATTTTGTCTCTTTACTAATAGAATTACTGCAGTATGTACCTGGGAACATATTTCTGAATCTGGCAACAGTCTTATAATGTTTTCTGTTTACTCTGTCATTAACAGTTTTCTGTTGTTGTCAGGGAGGGCAACATGGAGAACACCAGGGCCTTGGCAGAGCTGGTGGATAACAAGCTAGCCACGTACTATGAGCTGGACGACAGTGGCAAGAAAAAGGTTCTATACATTTCAGATTGTATAGAAAATACATTAGAATGAGCATGTGGGAAGCACTCGGGGCCGCTCAGTTTTAGCATGTTAACCTGTTAGCCAGGGACAATTTTTGTTGACACACGTGTTGTGGAAAGAAATGTGCCACTTGTTAATTTATTTAAAGATGGATTTGGATGTCATTCCCAGTCTCTTGAATTTGACCTGTATATTTTTTGTATGCGCCAGGAAAAGACCCAGGCCCAGCTGCTCATAGTGGAGAGAGGCTTTGACCCCGTCAGTCCCATCCTGCACGAGCTGACCTACCAGGCCATGGCCTACGACCTCATTGACATTCAAAAAGACACCTACAAGTAGAAGACAGCTACCACCTCTCTCTCTACACCACATCTATTCATTTCTTCATTTAAATTCAGAGATACCACTTCTTTTTGCCACCACATTAAGGCCGGCATGGCTGCTGTATTCTTGTTGTATTCTGCGTCCAGGTACAAGTCTAAAGATGGTTCAGAGAAGGAGGTTCTGCTGAACGAGGAAGACATGCTGTGGGTTAAACTGAGGCACATGCACATTGCTGAGGTCACAGCGTAAGTTTCACAATTGTTGTTTTGATGCATGTTTTGATGATTTCTGTTCTGTCTATTCACTCAAATCAAGAAGGAATGGAAAGGCAATATGATGAACCTGAAGTGCAGTAGCTATGATGGCTGTAATAACATGCAGATAAAGTCATCAAATAAACTCTGTCTTGAAAGAACTCTGAGTGGCATGGGCACCGTTTGCAATATGCATCATATGCCAAGACTGAAATGTTGTTGAATGTTCCATAAAAATGGTCTTCTAATTCTGGTGTTTTCTCATCACAGACAAATCCCAAAGCTGGTAAAGGAGATCTCTGCCAGTAAGAAACAGCCAGATGGCAAGGTAAAACGTTAGTGTTATATTAGTAGCCAGGACGGTACCATTATTTTGCGCTATAGTGTATTCGCCAATGGCGGGCCTGTAGAACTCAAACCCAAACATTAAACCACACAAAATATTAAATGAGGGAAAAATATATATATATTATTACATGGGAATATCGTATCGCACTATTTACAGAATCGCAAAACATATTGCGTGATTTGTAGTGGCACTCAAACATTCTTGTAATATGGTACTGTGAGGTCCCTGCTGATTCCCCTCCCTATTCTTTTCTCATATGCATGGGAACATCTTGATGCGTTGTGCTTTTACTTGACTTACTATTTGGATTTTTGACTTTTTTTTGTGATGTTTTAAGAT
The DNA here is from genome assembly GCA_900303225.1 of Laemonema laureysi. Classification (NCBI taxonomy): domain Eukaryota; kingdom Metazoa; phylum Chordata; class Actinopteri; order Gadiformes; family Moridae; genus Laemonema; species Laemonema laureysi. The sequence goes on along the minus strand of OMNS01000432.1, from coordinate 3,757 downwards.
GTTCTATTTTCTTCCCAGATCACAATAAGCGGTTTATCCCAACTGATGAAGAAGATGCCCTCATTCCGTAAACAAATGGTTCAGGTATGTCATCATCCAGAAATTAGTTTTCATTAACCCATCTCTCAGTATCCTAAGGGCTTCACAGAATAGTGGACTAGTCCATCATTTGAGCAATCATTTTCAACATTGTGCCATATTAAGTAAACAGAATTTATTATATTAGAGAAGGAAAGACTCCCACAACAGCGTGACTGCAGTCACATTGTTACTGCAGTCAAACAGTATCTCCAGCTCAGTAGTCCAATCAGATCGCAGCTCATTTGTAAACAGCTTCTCAGAGCCAATCGAGGACTATTTCACCTACTGCCAGGTTTGTCCTGCCTACATTTGTTAACCCTTTACTGGTTGTATTTGAAACCTTTTTGATCATTGTTATTGGGTGAAAAAAATATGATTTATCTCCCGTGATTAACCGACTACATGACTTTTTGGGAGTAGTTGTGACTACTTAAATGCAGCATGCCCTACAATATCCTGCTAACAGCTATTCATAAGTCATTTACTACTGTGGTAAAATGTAAGTTCTAAATTGCCAATTCAAGATTTATTAATTCATTCTCGTAACTCTGGGTCACAAATAATTTTAGATTGACTACAAATCTAACAGGAGACATTCACCACCATGCGGCAGGAATGCAGCACTAGGTTATCATTATTCCATTCCTTCAGTCTGAGATCACTGTTGTCTATACTGTAGAAAACGGTCCATCTGCACTTGGCTGAGGACTGCATGAACCAATTCCAGAAGAATGTGGAGAAACTCTGCAAAGCCGAACAGGTTCGTCTATCCTACAAACAGTCCACTAGTGGTCTCTCTGTGGTCATCATGTGTACGAGTCACATCGACAAAAGAATAGCAGTTGTGATGCGTGCTCCCATGTAGGACCTGGCAGTGGGTTGTGATGTGGAAGGCGTGAAGGTGAAGAACCCGATGAGGACCCTGCTGCCCGTGCTGCTGCACCCCCACAGCACCCACGACAAGATCCGAGCCGTGTTGCTGTACATCTTTAGCCTCAGCGGTACCTTTCCCCCCCCCTCTCCCATCCAACCCTGGATGCTAGCGTAGGCCTGCGACAATAGTGTTCTACTGCAGATTAAGGCTAGTTCCACTTCAATGGCAATCCCCATTGAAGTCTGGAAAATCTCATGAAGATGATGTACTTTTACTTTTAATGTATTCAAAATAAATGATGAAAGGCTACAATCTGGGCAGTAATTACAATAATACTAAAAATAAGACACAGACACAATTGGGTTCCCAGTACTAATGATAATGATACAATTAAAGATCAGGTATGTTTACCTGCAATACATTATATTATATATATATATATATATATA
>OMNS01000426.1:0-13238 GCA_900303225.1 Laemonema laureysi | reverse complement strand
ATCAGACCAGGGTGCCATTGAATACAAGTTCATACTCTTACTTTGCGATTAACTCAACATATCCCAATATTGTTTTGGTTTTTGAAACACCTAAAATGGTGAGTCATAAACAAATGTACATGCCAAGACGTCAATGCCATGATCAAACTCCACTAAGAAACACATTGGGAGGGAACTTTAACACTTTGCTGACAAAACAACAGTGACGTCAGACGACATATACAGGAACCAGCTGAGTAACATGGTTGGCATTACCATTTTCCTCATATGTTTTCCTGCGGTCTTCTGTGTCGATGTGCACCAGCTGTAGGATGAGGGGCCGCCGTGTGACTATACCGGTCCCGCGAGGAAGGAGGTCTCTGCCAACCAGACTTTCTAACACAGAACTCTTCCCACTGCTCTGTAAACACAATAACAACAACAACAACAACAACACAGCTTAGGGAACTGAGTTACACAACGAGAACTTTACTGTATCTCCACACTACTTGATTCTGGCGTTAGACTCTAAAAGGAAACAGGAAATACTTCTTGATTCCACTTTAAATGCCCTTGGCATTTAAGTCTACGATTGTTAGCTAGAGCTAACCTTAAGTGTGCTTGACACATCTATTCTACACCCGTCCTTGCCAAAGGACTTAGACAGTGGCATCCTATTAACGACTATGCTAGTGAAAGTAAACATGTCCCAGAGAGTTCCCTTCTTAATCCAACCAGACTGCACTGTGTGGAAAAAGTTAACTGTAAATAGAATAGAAATCATTTCACACTCACACTCACATGTGGATGTGGTTCTGAAATCATGCGTAAAGCCAACTCGGTGTTCTCGTTGAAAGTATTTGTATACTTGAACAGATGCTATTTCTGAGATATCTGCATAGACATCTGCAGCAGACTAATGACAGCTACTATGACAGTATGACGGGTGCAAGATAAATTGAAAGTTAATGAGTACTTTTTATGAAGAAGAGATACGCAAAATCGTGATAGTTCATAGGTGGACAAACGTAACAACCTAACGAGGGTAGCAGACTGCATTACACAGTCAGACCGAAATACATACAAATGTGAGAGACGGACACAAGTTTGTGGCAGCTGAAGTGAAGCTAGCCTGTTAGCTTCACTAGCAAACTCGTCCATACCTGAGTTCCAACGACAATTATCTGCGGCAACTGTATAATGTCCGCGCCGACCGTGTTAAATACGTCTTGTAGTTTATTTATGACCGGGATCAGGGCCTCCATAGTTACAATCCTATGCTTCACCTTTACACTAAAACAATTGACCACTATCTTGTTGAACACAAAGTCATTCAATGCCCCTCAGCTAGTATTTCTGGCACATCTAGCCTCTGCGAACTACGACGAAAGGGGACGCTTCATAGGTGCATCATGGGATATGGAGTTGAAGAGATGTATTGTCACGCATCCGGATGCAAAGGGCCTTTAAGTATTAAACTACATTTCCTAGAGCTGACACTGGGAGGGGATATGTAGACAACGGTATCGGTAATGATTGTAATTTGCATAAATGCAAAGTCTTGGCACGTTAGTCTTCTTCGCTCATGACCTTGATTTGACAGATGTAAATATCAACATATTTTGTTATCATGACCTATGGCAACTAAATAGTAGGAACGACTTGAAACCCGAAATGAAACCTTTTATTTTTCAAAACATTCCAAGTGTAAAACATACATTCAAGATTCAAATACATATGTACATAAATGAAAGTGCTATGTGTATTGCACAATGCAAATTAAAGAACGTGTTTGTGTCACTAAATGTCATGTAAAAATGCTACTCTTATGTGGGGTGTAGCCTTATAGAAACTACAGGTCAGTTTGTATTTCAAGTAGCCAATTTCAAACGATGTTCAAACATTTAACAGCATCTTTGAAATCCATTGAAAGTAGTATAGTATTTCACAAAACAAGTGGTAAAAATACCAGTGCACAACAGGAACACTGCAAAACATACAGAGTAACAGATCTTTGTTTACATTGTTCCCCATTTGACGACCATAAGCAAAACAGCACTTTTTTGCCATTGTTGTCCGCCTTCAATTCTGTAGAGGCTCACAATAGAGAACAATGTCCAATAGAAAGACTATACATGTACACAGACTGTACAAAGAATGACGAGAAGGGGTAGCTGTAGTAAGTGGAGTAATTGAACTAGGTTTGTTTTTGGCAATTTTAAGCTCATCTTTTTACTTAAGATGTGAATTGCTTTCACATCCAGCCATCTAAAAAGTGCTCACAAAAATACTATCACTGCTGCATTACTGATTTTTTTTTCAGTACTAGCTTTTTTGAAATATTTTGAAATAAGAACTTAAGTCATTATAAAATAAGGAGGTAAAATTAATTGACAGTGAATTACCATCCACCAAAGCATATCTCAACTGTATTTACAGTGTATATGTGTTATGTCTCAATTTTGAGGTTTAATATTATTCAGCAACTGAACTAAACAGTTTTTGGTCGACAGACAAACAACCTTAGACGGTTTAACTATGGATAAAGTTAAGTCTGACAAACTGTATTACGACCCAGTACAGTCTGTGTAAGTGGTCACCATATTTCCTCTCCTCTGGGTCACGGTTCTACAATGCTGTTTTGATGCACTTTGAAACCCACTTTCGCTTTGCTTGGCATGCTTTTTGAAGGTGAACATCCTCTCCATATCCTCAAAAACATCATCGAACACGCCCGCTCCAAAATCCCCATGGACATGTCTCTTGTGTTTACTGTGGACCTCCTGGTGGGATCTGAAGTGCTCCTCAAAGTTCTTCCTGTGCCGGGCATGCCTGTTCTGGCTGTAGATGTCAAAGTCCTTAAACATGTCGTCAAAGTTGAAGTTGAAGGGTTGGTGGACGTTCTGCCTCTTTCTGCCCTGTGTCTCTCTGTTGAAGTACACTGTATGTCCAACATGGTCGTACTCTCTTCTCTTCTTCTCATCTGATAGGGTTTCATAGGCTGTTCATCCAAAAAGAAAAGGGTTAAAAAAAAATGTCATTACACTTAAATAACATAACAATAACTAAAATGTACATGTGTTTTGGTATTTAGATTGAGGTTCATATGCAAGGAAGGAAAATAAAGTCCTACCTTCAGCAATTTCCCTGAACTTCATCTCAGCATCTGGGCTCTTGTTCTTATCTGGGTGATACCTCATAGCAAGCTTGTGGAAAGCCTTTTTTATCTGACGCTCCGTTGCTTCTTTAGGCACACCGAGAATGTCATAGTAATCCTTTCTGGCAAGTATCAACTCAGTTATCATGAAGACGCAGACAGCCAGTGTTAGAGCCGATTGTGCATTTGCCATGGTTTCTGTGCCTCCTGTGTAAGACAAAATGAGGTGAGTTGCAGTGTGAACAATTAGGAGTGATCGAGTGGAATAACTGTAACTACCGACAAGCTATGGGTGTGAACAATGTCTGTGACTACAGTTTGTGTGAATGCTCGGCAGGTAACAAGACTAACGCAGTTTCAAATATACAGTAGCAGAACGATACTTCACCATAAGGCTGCTCTTGTCTAGGTACACATAATATACTTCCATTTGATATCCTTGTTTTGACAAATTATCCATTGCAATGTTACATAATTTAGGCTATTTTGTGACATTTTTGAGAAAAGCCGATAATAATGTATCCTGAGATTTTCTTACTTCAAAACAATTGAATCAAGAGATGGATGATTGCTGTTGCAATACATGTTTGGCTATTGTCAAAATAAGTAACTTAAACCCATTTTTACATCGCATATATGTCACAACAATGAGATATGTACTTCTCAATAACGCCAGTACAGGTGGCCTTATACTGTTAATATAATATGCCTTCTACACGATTGTATTACATTTAGCGAAATCACCCACCTTTTCGGAGACAGAAATTATGGTAAATACACCGCAAACAGTTCCTGATAACCCGCGTACATGTGCCAAATATACTCGTGGTAAAATAAGAAACATGAAGGATCACAGAGTGGAAAGACCCAAATCATCGCATGGATGATTTTTGGACGAACAACGAATCGTCGTTGTTACTTCTTCTTCTCCACAGCGGTGCGGTTAACCCAGACGCCTGCTGCTCTCTGGTGGAGGGGTGGAGGGATGCATGAGGTTGATGGGGGTGGATGGATGCATGAGGATGATGGCAAACTTACATCCGTTTGAAACTAGTTAACTGTTAAATTGTAAATGAGGTAAAATGGGACTTGGGATATTAAGAATACAGAGAGATTGACCGTTATATTAATATACCTTTATATTAATACTTGAGATTTCAAAACATGAATACCACTCCTACCAGCCCTAGCATTTTAGGCTACTATTCCCGTTCCCTTACTTGTATCGTTACGGATTAACCACATTGACGCAAATACACGTTGTTCAAGAGTTGTTTATTGCATCGGATTTCATTCAACTCAACTCGACAACTTATGACATGTCCGTAGCCAATCAGAACACAGCATTCTATGTACCCATATATCCAGGCAATAGCAGCTCAGAAACGAAGACACGTGATCATTGTTTTTCTTCTGACTGATAGGTGACCACGTCTTTCGTCAGAGCCAGTGTCGGTCATGCAAACGCGGTGTTTTGTGGTCTTTAAGCCTTATCCGTTTCTGGGCCAAGTATCTATTTTGGATAGTGATATAATAATACAAAGACGTAATATTCGCTCACTTTTTCTCACTCTGGTATGTATGTTTATATTGTTTAGGCCCCGTAGAATTGTAGCTAGGTACGTTAGCCTGCTTGCTATATGGTGTGTTATCCGGGGCAGTAGTTTTATACAATGTTTTATTCTCTTTTAGCACAAGGTAGAGAAAGACATGTATATTATTTATTCACAATCATCCGTCAATGTGTTGTGTTTTGTCCATTTCATATGTTGTCGTCTTTCATTCAAGCATGCACTACTTTTTTGTTGTTGTTTAGAGAACTATATATTTTCTCGACAGCTAATAGCCATTCGCCAGCAGCTGTCTCCGAGATTATCTGTTATGTTCTGTCCACCATGTCATATCTTTCATTCATGCATGTAATTCATTTCTGTTGTTCATCGCCAGCTTAGACAGAACGATCATTTGGATTCAGTGACGGCTTGAGAAGTCACCTGAAGGAGAGAACGGTATGGCTCCTAGATGGGCTCCAGATACATTGGTGTTGAAAGTCGGCAAAGCTGTCCACTTCTGGCAGACGTCTGCGGCATCACTTCCGTTGTCTTCTTTACGCAGCTGCCACTACAGACTCCATGTCTGCCCGGCCGTCCACCACAGGTTCGGTTACCTTAGCTGGAAGAGCCTCTCGACCACAAGGAGCTGGGGACGTAAAGGATGGCTCTGCAGAGCTAGCCAAGTGAGGCAGAAGCTCGGGCTCCACACCAGCACGCTGTGCTTGAACACCTCCGCCTCTCGTTGGTCTGCCGGTCTGAGCCAACACATGTCTCGCATCAAGAGCACGCTGGACACCGTGTCCAAGGCTGTGAGCGGGACCCACACAGAACTGAAGTCTAAAATAGCCCGGCTCAAACCTGCTGCGTCCCAAGCAGGCAAAGAGGTTAAGGACAGCAGGGTGACGGCAACGGCGACAGCGAAAACGGACCAGTGCACAATCTTACCCGCTCCCCCCCCCTCCCATGTCCATTCCCTTTCCACAGCTGGTACTACACTCAACTCTACAACACAGACACCTCTGACCTCAGCAGGAGAAGCTTCGAACAATACCTCCGTACCCTCGCGTGACAATGTCCAGTCAACGGTGACCGCCACGCTCCCAAGTGAGCTTGACCTTAACAAGAAAAGACTGGGAAATATTGTCACCACCACTGCTTCAAGCACTGGTTCTGTAAAGAAGCAGGAGGAAAACAAGTGTCCAGTGAATGGCAAAGAGACCAAGAGCGTGACTATTTCCACGGCCGCTCCACAGGTCTTCCATCCCAGCACCCTCTCGGTCAGTTTGGATGAGACCTACAGCTACCTGGCCAATCACATTAACAATTACTTTGGCAGCACCACAGCCACACAGGAGAATAAGGTGGACAGCCTTGAAGAGTCCCCTACTTCCACTCAGCGACAAAAGAGCAGTGATCTCACACCAGTGTCCAATAACAAAGGTTTTGAGTCCACTGCTACGAGTTCCCCATCCACACAAAAGAAGGGCTTAGGACACTACCTGTCCTACTCGGCTCCGACTGTCCAGGCGTTTGTAGGAAGCTACATAAAGCCTTTGGTCCCCAAGTTCAGGGCAGTGGAACCTAAAAGTGCTGAGGTTGTGCTGAAGACGGTCGAGAATGCGCAAGCCAAGCCGACCCTGGCTGCCGTGACCAGGGAGCAAAGTGCAGTCGAGGAAAAGGCCAAGAGGCTTCTGCTCCAAAGGGAGAAGGTAGGCCTCCTCCTCCGTTTAGAACCGGAACCCTAGTACACACAAGGGTTCACACAATTAACATACAAGGAATTTGTGTTGCAAATATGTTGCAGTTACATTGCATTTACAATAGCTCTCTGATTGTGTCTCAGTGAATATGAATGTCATATTGAACACGTAGCCCACCACACCTAATGCCATATTGTACAAGCGCAACAACCACCTGATCTAAGGTCTGCTCTATAGGACGCTATATAGGCCAAGTACTGTGTCATCAGAAGGCACGTAGGCTTCGTCTCTGGCTGGACTCCAGTGTTTTGCACTTGACACCAGAGTTGTTATGGTAGGCCCGTATTCGCTGTTCCTCGAACGAAATATGATTCTCGCATGGTTGTGGCGATTGGCAGAGGACCCACTGGCCAGACTGAGACACCTGAGCTCCTGTGATCCTATATAATCTGTACTAGAGTGCTGATATGCTGACTGACGGCTTCTGGGAAACATACTGCAAAAAATAAGTTTACTGGAAACCACTTCTGAATGTTTATTTTCTCATTTATAATATCTATTTATGCAATGGGGGATCCTTAAGATATGTCTGCTGCTTGAAGGCAACACAAAATGCCATCCAGAGCTTAGTCTTATTAAGCTCCAGTCTCATTACTTACTTAATACTTATTACTTAGTTATTACTTATTAGTCGTATTACTTACTTACTTACTTCAGTAATATGACAATTGACGAAGTTAAATAAGGACAAAACATGCTAGCCAGCTGTTTGTTAGCCTGGTGGTTGAAATGTTAATCCTACCAGTGCAGGTGTACTTTGTAATGACTATTCAAATAAGTAAAAGCTAAGCTCACAAGGTGAAAAAGTAAATTTTCATTTCATAATATAGCTCAGCTATTTGTCTGCAGCAACAAATGCACACATATTGGTTTTATATGCTAATAAATCAGTCCTCTGTGTATGCACCAAACAGCAGTCAACATTCGTCTGTCCATCAACATCTCTATTGCATATTATATGTATCACTTTACGCACACCGCTCCATGATACATTATCCTCTCTTGTAGATCATTGCGACGCTGAGTGTAGACAATCGTACCCGGGCTCTGGTCCAGGCTCTCCACAGGGCATCAGATGTAAGGGTCTACATCAACAGGGTGGAAGATCTCAGCTACCACCTCCTGGAGTTCCCAGACACCCGCGGTGTGGCCGTGAAGGTTTGCCATTTTCATATTTCATGAAAATGTATTTATTTAAAAAAATATAAATGCTTACTGTACTAAACTACCAGAGGAATCTGCCTGCTGATTTGAATCAGTGGGACAACAGATTTGCTGTTTACTTGAACTCAAGCATGTCTGTATGTTTACTGCAGCATTTCCACATGGATGCATGCTATGTCTTGTTTGATTCTGTCTGGTCTTGTGTTTTCTTTACACATGCTTTCAGTTTAAATGTTGGTATACCGTCGTTACAGTATCACAGTTTGATGTTAAAATGCAACAAAAAAATATTGGTCAGCATTTTAACTGCAAATCTGTGTATAACCTCAGTTCAACCCATGGCCCGGTTTTTCCCACTTTTAAGTCCAATTGTTGCATATTCAATACTGAGTGGGATATGTCGACGTGTGGTCCACTGGTGGTGCTGGGTCTTAGGTCTGCTGTGTCCTGCAGGAGAAAGCGGTCTCATGCCTGCTGCGCCTACGCCAGGCCAGCGACCCCGGCCTGAGGGCCGCCGTGAGGGAGGCTCTGTCTCTGGTGGGCTACCATGACCCTGTCAGGGGTCGCGGCATACGGCTGCTGTCCATAGACGGGGGAGGATTAAGGTAGGAAGTCCCAACTCGACGGGTAATACACAATTCTAGAAAATCTCGTTTTTTTTTTGTTGTTGTTGCCTAGCAACCATACACGCCCTCATTGTTAAGCAGGGAACACATGATGATTCAGCCTCAGCGTTGCCAATGCTTTCATTTCGGGGGGTTGAGTGTTGAGGCTCAATCTGGCACTGGTGCCGCCCTGGGCGAATAGCTTGGATCAGCTTAGTTTTGGCCACATCACCCAGCCCTAGTCCTGGTACCGATGAGCCGAGCGATGAGCTCGGCACACGCCGCTCTCGGTCTGAAAGTACAATGAGTGTTTGTGCTTGAAGCTTTTTATCTTGAACTTACTTCGACTTCCTGAGATTTGATATTCACTCTGTTTGTTCTTTGTCTCCGTATCTGTCTCTGTATCTGTCTGTCTCTGTGTCTCTTTATGTTTTTTTAGAGGACTTCTCGCCCTTCAGACTCTACACAAGCTGGAGGCTATGACAGGCAAACCCATTTACCAACTGTTTGATTACATCTGTGGTGTCAGTACAGGTAAACAATCTCCCCCGCCCTGGTTGTGTTTACTGTGTGTACTGTAAGTGTCTGGACTGTGGGTCAAGGATTATCAGAGCAGAGTTCAACATGTGCCGGTCTGACCCGTGTACTTTGTTTCTATATCTGGCCTTAATAGTCCCATCTGGACCGCCTGATAGCTGCTGATATGCACACAATCATTTTTGTGCGCATGGAAAACTCGCTATCTTTGGGTTGTCATTTTGGACAAATGCAATGCTTATTTCAGTTATGTTTTGTCACTTTCACTATTATAATCGGTGGGAGCTGTATTATAAATGGTTTGCTAACTGCTTTTCTGCCGATGACTGTTGTGACCGTGACCGTGCGTCTCTCGTAATCCACAGTTTCCCCGATGCACATCGGCCACAAGGGGGTAATAGTGGACCTCAGTCAAACTTGTACTCAAACTCATTTGTTTCTTCCACTTAAACTATATTTGGGTTTTTTTTCCTCCTCTCTCAAAAATTTCCCTTTCACATTATTTTCTCTCGCTCTTTCTCCCTGACTCTCTGACAACATAATCCCCTAAATTTGGATGTGCTCTTAAAGTGTGTGTGTGTGTGTGTGCGTGCGTGCGTGCGTGCGTGCATTGCGTGCGTGCTACAGGACGGGGGTAATCCCTCTCTCTGATAAAAATGCGGCTCAAATCACCCGAATTATTCGGCTACACCTCACCTCCGCCCTCTAAAACCTTGTTGTGTCATTCCAAGCCATTAGCAGCAGCGGCTAATCCCTCTCCCCCCGCCTCTCTACGCCCCGATGCCACCCTTGTCTTGCCCGTTCACCATGATGGTTGTTCCTTCACCCAGTCAGCCACCAGGAGTTTAACCCGGTGCCAGGAGAATATGTGACATCGAATGTGTGCTACTTCCAGATAGATTTTATTCAAACGGTCGCAGAACCGCAGACCATCAAAGTTTGAACTCACGGGAGCTAGTTGTGGTGTATTTAGTCACTGTAGGAGACTCTTTTATCCATTTTTTAAGCACATGTCATTGAGGGTTAGGGTAGGGGTTTAGGCATCTTGCTCAAGGATGCCCACAGAGCCACTGCAAACATTAGGGTTCGAACCCAGTAGCCTTCAGGTGAGCCCACAAGACTATTACCTTCTCAGCAAATGCACCACCGTGGCAAATCATGCAGCACCATCGCAAATCAACGCATCGGTGTGTATATGCTTCCTGTGATACCCATGCTAATCGCATTTAAATGGTATTAAATGGACCGTTTCACACTGATGTCACCCTAAGCAAATCATTTATCAGTTGCTTAGCTTCCACAGACTCTGCGTCACTAGGTCACGAGTAGCCTCGAGCCCTGGACTGTAATAGTTTATAATAAGAGCACGCTTAACAAATCAGATTTTATGTGTGTTATTAAGCAAAAGATTGGAGATGTTGTCTTATGTTTTTACTGGAGTTATGGTGTGGTATTGCCATACTCAGCCATCCAAGTATAATACAAAAATGTACAATATCAACATTTCCGATTCTATATTTGTATTGTATATTTTGTGTATCTTATTGTCGATTGAGTATCCTGTACAGTTGCTTGTGGTATTTTGTATCACGTTGTTTTTCATTTGTATCTCCAACCCTGCCGTGACAGTTTCCATCCGTTTCCGGTGGTTCTCCCCAGGTGCTATTTTAGGCTTCATGCTGGGCCTGTTCCAGTTCCCCCTCAGCGAGTGTGATGAGATGTACAGGAAGCTGGGCTCCGACGTCTTCAAGCAGAACCGCATCGTGGGCACGGTGAAGATGGGCTGGAAACACGCCTTCTACGACAGCGAGACCTGGGAGAAGATCCTCAAGTAAGCTCCTCGGTCACACTGTGGGAAGTGACTATCAAATCAAACTGCTTAACAAGGCCCCGACACCCCAGCAGCCAAGAAATGAAATGAGTTTTAAAATAACCAAATAGAATATCTGAATCACAAACACACATTTGAGAGCTAGATTTAAACCAGAAGGATTACACACGACACGACAAGGTGCAAAGCTAAACTATATATTTTACTTTTTTGACTTTGTGAGAAAGAAAAAAAACGAAAAACATATTGACACATGATGGATGTCCTCAATCCCTCAGTTCCACTCAGTTCCAGAGGTGAGAACCGTAGACACTAAAAGTCACTTCCTCTGAGCTCTGAGGTTCTTTACAGATAAGGGTTGGTGTGTGACAAGGATGGCTCCTGGCTGTCCTCACAAATGTGTTGGCTTACCAGGATGACATAGCAATACATATACTTGTTCTCACCTCACGTCCGCTGTCATCAATGTTGCATTTTTATTCATTTGCAGGAACATGCACTAACATGGTGTAATGAAAAATGAATGAATGAATGAATGAATGAATGAATGAATGAATGAATGAAAAATGTATGAATGTTTCCCTTTTCTAGGCTCGCGTTGTATCTAATTGTTCTGCTGGATTATACATTTCCGTTAGTAGTAGTAGTACTCTTGGTATGCTATTAGTACTGTCTGGCGGCCAGGGATCCAGATTGAGCCCTGATTGTATCTACACTTCATAAAGACGTTTGTGAAGGAAAGAAAAACATCAACCACCCCTGTTATCTCTTCCACAGAGAGAAAATTGGCTCTGATCTTCTGGTGGAAACCTCCAGAAACCCCAAATGCCCCAAGGTGAGCATTAGTTGAAAGTAAAGGCCCATTCCACCATCTAGTCCTGCTAAGACCTCTGAGCTCTGGAACCCACTACGTTTATAATGAGGTTTGGAGAAGCTGCTGGCTGGGGCCCATTCAGGATAATAATGTTTTATACGCCCATCTCCACTTCATGAGTTTCGCTGTGAGACAGGTGCTACGAAAAACCGGGAGACTGTTATGAAAATCCATTCTGGCACAGGAGAACAGGAGTTGTTGTATTGGTAAAATTCCACATTGGCCTAATCTCCCATGGCTGAGCAAACATTCAGTTTGAAATTAATTAATTCCAAAAAATGACGTCACGCTGCTGATGTCAACGGCATGGCATGAATGCTCCATTTGCATGTCCTGCTAAATTAAATTGAGTTGACATTTTCTGTTTAGCGTGTGGATTACATACATATTCACATGTAATGTTCTCTCTTTTTTTTGTGCTTTTTTTCAATCCATTATAATGTAAATGTGGACGACGTTCACTTTGAATCATAATCCGGTCATTAGATGATACCTCCTAAATGTAGTCATTTTTATTATTTTATTTTATATAACGTTGTGACATATCTTCTCCTGCAGGTGTCAGCAGTGAGCACCATCGTGAACCGAGGCACCCCTCTGAAGGCCTATGTGTTCAGGAACTACAACCTGCTGCCAGGGGTCCGCTCTCACTACCTGGGGGGCTGCCAGCACCAGCTGTGGCAGGCTCTCAGGGCCACCTCTGCTGCCCCAGGATACTTCCAGGAGTTCGCCCTGGGGGCTGATCTCCACCAGGTAAACATCCATTTCCTAATTCTATGTAGGCTTTTATACACCATGCCGTTTTAAGGCTTATCTTGTGTCGGCGCGTGATGGAGAAGCAGTGGAACGCCAGTAGCCGTGGTTATTGGTGCATATAAGTCAGTTTATATCTATATATAGACAGTCAGTCTTGTAGGACTCGAGCATTGACTGCATTCAGACTCGGGGGTATAGTGACTCGACTACAACACTGTAGACAGTATATAAGTAACTTAACAAACTTTTGGACACAACATACTGTAAGGTAAACACTTTATTACAGTTCTATGAATTCTGGATGAGCCCCAGAGGGAATGCTTTTACGCATTTACACTCAAGGTAAGGCACCAACAAATGTATTGATTTGGTATTGGAGCCGAAGCCCAGGTAGTGGTCTTGTTAATGCTATTGAAAAGACCCATCCTTGGTTATTACTGGATGGCCTCATTTCCTGTTTAATGGCTTGAAAGCAGTGCATTTACATCAATATTTTAAGCATTGCAGTATTTCTTAACGACTATTAATGGTAACGGAGGTACAAGCCTGAGTACCTTAAGATAAAGTTAATTAAAACGATCTTATGTCTTTTAGATGAATCATGTTTTAGTTGGTGAAGGCACGATGAACGCATCGGCTTCTTAACCTTCTTGAACCACACTAGCCTCGCACCAGTAGGCTAGGGCAAGTCTAGCCTACGTTCTTGAACTTCTCTCCTCGCACCAGTAGGCAAGCGCGAGTCTAGCCTACGTTCTTGGAACTTCTCACCTCGCACCAGTAGGCTCGCGTGAGTCTAGCCTACGTTCTTGGGACTTCTCGCCTCGCACCAGTAGGCTGGCGTGAGCCCAGCCTATCAGAATCCCTGATCAGCAGAACGGGTTGAGTTTTCACTTGCTGGGTCTTTTTTAATGTGCTGTCAGCATCGTTCCTTCCTGGCAGTTACATTTTGGCCGGCGTGAGTGAGTGAGTGAGTGATGGATGCGGTGCACTTAACTCATATCTGCGCAAAACACGCATGCATT
>OMNS01000420.1:0-13744 GCA_900303225.1 Laemonema laureysi | reverse complement strand
GAAAACAGGATATGACATCACATCCCGGAAAGTTGAAAAATGCCTGGAAGGAGAGCAGTGTGTCTGTGTGTTTACACACATTTACGCACGCACACACACACACACACACACACACACACACACACAGTTTCCTGTGTTGGTGGTAGAACAATGCTATTGAAACAGCGAGCAGTGGTTCCTCCGACAAACAGGGGAGCTGGAGGTCAGACTTAGCAGCCAGACAGCTACGCTTGACCCATAGCTCTTGACTTGTCTCCTCCCAGAGCCTCTTAGCACCCGGCTGCTACAGCAGACCTCCATGTCTGACAGCAACGCCTTCGTCTCAGATTAACGTGTGTGTGTGTGTGTGTGTGTAGGCTGTGGCCCACGCAGGCTAACTTTAAGTGACAGAGACAGCAGGGCTCTCCAATTAAGAGGCTCAGACGAGCGAGAGCAGCGGGGTGACGCCCTAATCGGTTGCCATGACAACCCGGCGGGCGGTGACTCACACCTAGCCCTAAACGTTGATCCAATGGGAGGCGAGCGCGTGTGGGAGGTGTGTGACGGACTCGTGTCACTTCACAGTGTCCTTATCCCCTCCGAGCCGTCTGAGACGATTATCATAATGGAGCCTAATCATGAACCGAAACACAGAAGGAAACAAGCGCTTATCCGGCCACTCAGAGGGTTGGTCTGTCATTTGTCACAGCAGTGAGCCTCTACAATCACATCGCATTTTCAAGCACTTTGCAGCAATAACAATATCCCTCCGATCGTAAATATTTGCAATCATGTGCGTGTGTACGGTAACTACATCTAGTGAACGGTGTCTACATGTGGTGGTAAACACCACTCAGGGAATGACCCACGATGTGCTAATGACTCACACCAGATGAGTGGGATTCTGAGCCTGTGATTCTCTGGGATGGATGTTGTGTGTGTGTCGTGTTTCGCTGTTTATCCACACTGTGTTACTCTAACAGCTTGCACACTTCCTCTCGCCAACACCTGGAGACATGAATGCCAGCGATGTACAGATACTAAGTCTGTTTTATTATGGAGGAATGTCAGGCCGGCTTGGCAGAGGAAGAGACGAGTGTTTCAGATTAGCAACGCTCATGATGCTCCAGCACTGCAACAACATTCACTGTTCTTTACACTCAGTTCCTTAAACGCGTTCCAAATAGGTTCACATAATGACGACCAATCAGAAAGCCAAGAAATAAAAGATGAGGAGATACAGGAAATACTTTGTCTTGAATACTGAAAAATATCCTGTAATAAACGCACCATTGCCCTGCCCAAGAGCACTTCAGCAGATCAGTGTCATGTTAACACTTAATAATGGTTCTAACACTTTGACATGAGTCTCATTTATACACGCATATTTCTAGTTATTTCTAGTGACTAATGAAGGTCTTACCGTGTCCACAACCCACAAGCCACCCCCGCTAATCCTGCGTCTCCCAACCCACACCCCCTGGTCCTCTGAGGTTTCAGGGGTCTTTTATTCTGTGATTATGCATGGCTCCACATCAAGAGAGATGATAAGTGGCGACCCTCCAACACTGGGTATTAATCCCCGGCTCCCGCGGTACGCCGAGCCAACCATTAGATGTTCTTAACAGCTGAGCAGACACCGCCGCCGTCAGCCAGCCCCGAGATGCGACGGTGTCCACGCTCCACATGCGCTATTTCATTACTGTATTCATGATTTCACTGTAAATACGCCGGTACTGAAGGGGTTCGAGGGGGTCCCTCCCTCACGGAGTCCGCTGAGTTTTAACTGCAGGTGTTCTTTAGCTCGACGGCGAATAAATAAACCGAACATAAAGGTTCCTTGGTTCCTCACCTCAAACTCCTCGGTGCCTTCGGGTGTCCCCAAGCCCGTGTTGTGACGTCCAGCAATGAGTCTGCACTAATGTTTATGTTTCAAGTCCAGATAGGGAGGATAGCCAAGCCTTGTAGGGAAGGATTATGAGGGGAAAACGACGGGCGCTTCTCTGAATCTTTTTTTTCTTCTTCTTCTTCACATTTTTTCCGCGGTTCATTTTTCATCTGGCGTTGATTTAGTTTGCTCCCCCAGGGCGTCCGGGGCAACGTTTCGTCACTCCAACGGGAGGGGGGAGAAAACGGTTAGATTTTCGCTGAAAATAGCACTTCTTACTTGCTCAGATTCCAGCGAATAACTCCTAGAATAGATCCCGCGCCAGGAGATGAAACCTACGGGCACGCATGACCCCAGGAAGGTCGGCGGCGGGGAGATTTGATTTCAGAGACACAGAGTCGTTTTGATGTGTTGGTGTGAAACCAGAGGCTGTTCAGCAGGAAGACTGCGGTGGAGGGCCTTCATCAACATATGAAGACACTTCTGGACGGCCGATGCGTCATGTTTAATAAGTCATCATAGGTCATGATATGTCCAAAAAAGGCAATCACAACAGCACTTTTAATATCTATCTCGCTGTGCAATTTCAGCAGAGTATTTTCTTTCTTTTTTATTAGAATGTTTTAAATTAAACTGCCATGAAGTATGTTGGGGAGACCAGAGAGGAGGCTCAACAGCTCTCCTTCCAACAGCTGGAAAAGCATCGGCCACATGTCTGCACCTCCTGTACACCTCCTTTACACCTCCTCCTCACCTCCTCCTTTACGCCTCCTCTGCTTCCCCTCGCATCGCTCCTCTCTACACACTTCTCTAAATGGTCTCCTCTTCCTGAAAGGTTCTCCTGCTTTCCTACCTGTACCTCGAATCATTCTCTTCTCCTTCTCTCTGCTTCTCCTCCCAGCTCTCTAACTGCGCTCCTCCTCCTCCTCCCAGCTCTCTAACGGCTCTCCTCCTCCTCTCCTCCTCCTCCCAGCTCTCTAACTGCTCTCCTCCTCCTCCCAGCTCTCTAACTGCTCTCCTCCTCCTCTCATCCTCCTCCCAGCTCTCTAACGGCTCTCCTCCTCCTGTTCTCCAGGCTCCCCGGCCCTCAGTGGGACGGCCACGGTGACGGTGGTGGTGGAGGACGAGAACGACAACGTTCCACTGTTCTCCAGCGCCTCCTTCCACACCTCCATCCCCGAAGACGCGCCCACCGGCAGCGACCTCCTCCTGGTCAGCAGCACCGATGCTGACGTGGGACTCAATGGGGTCATCAGGTAGGTGTCTGACCTCTGTGACCTCTGTGACCTCTAGAAGGCTCTTGATGGGCTTTTGGTGCCTTTATGGACAGGAGAGTGAAGAGAGACAGGAAGGAAGAGAAGGTCGTACAGCAGGGCGGACCTGGGCTTACTAGCAGGACCCGCCCCTTCATATAACAACGGATGTACACATGGTGTGTGTGTGTGTGTGTGTAAGGGGACGGGGGAGGGGGGTTTAAGCGTGGGGTCTGGACAGTGGTCAGGGTCTTTGTTTTGGGCTGTGATCTTCAAGCTGTACGACAGCTTTTTCACACCCCAGGGGGGGGCTGGTAGCTGTGAGGTGTGTGTGTGTGTGTGTGTGTGTGACAGCCTCAGTCGGGTCTCTCTCAGGCCGGATGGTGGTTCAGACCCAACAGCCCCCACCCTCTCCTTTATAACCCCACCTCACAGTGGGGCACCGCCGTGTCCCAGGGTCATAATGAGGACTGTAACTGTCTGTGACAGCGTGAGGAGCCCCCTGTAGGGGGTCTGGGGGGATCCAACCCCTCATCCCCAGCAGAGACCAATACCAGTAACTTCCACTTATTACAGCCTGTTAAACCCCAACCTGCGTCTGGTCTGAGTTTGGGCCTCGGTTCCTTGTTGTTGTTGACGTTGTTGTTGTCCAAATACATTTTGGTTGCATTCATGCACTGTTGTGTAATTTGTTGTCCCGTTGGCGAAAGAGAGGATTCTTACGCAAGGTTGGAGTGTTCTAAACGCTGGTGTACACGTTACCCGTCGGAGGCAGTTACTGCCCGGGCTTTTCCTTGAAACTTTTAAAGATACGAGAGAGAAACTCGATCCTCTCTGGAAAGTGAAAAAGTATGGTCCTCCAGTCGTAAAATATTCTGGGATGTCTCGGTGGTGAGCTCACAGCAGCTCACTGTGGCTCGTTCTGCCGAGGAACAGTACAGAACCACGGGCCTCCTCAGGAAATTAAAATGGACAAATTATAAAAAGGGATTAACTCTGCAGATTTAATGACGTCGCTGTACATTGCTTGTGTGTTTTAGTGTGTTCTGTTTAAGTTACTTTTCCGTTGAACCTCTAGTGTCTATTTGGAGCTTGAAACAGTGCCCTCTATAGGACGTTTTACGCTGGTGCAGGATAACAACTAAGAAGACAGAGATCTTATTGACCTGCCAGAAAACAGTGAAATGAGGCCAAATACAGTTGAAATATAGACCCAAGACCTCCATCTTCCCTTCCCTACAGTTCTGAATAGGAAAGATCTTTACAACACATTATTATATTGATTAATTCATGAGGATCAAATTTTAATTATGATAAAAATTATTATCTTTATAATATACATGCATTCAATAATGTTGAGTGCTGTGTGAACATGGAGTAACCTTAACCCTTAAGCAACACACAATGATCACAAGTATACTGAGGACAGGGAATTAAACCCAGAACCTTATATCTATCACCCCATTAGCCAGAAGCCTAACTTATCCTTCTTACTCAATAGCAAAACTGAAAGTCATTACCACCACCGTCACCACAACTGACACCTTCTCTCCACCCTCCACTCCCCCAACAGCTACAGCCTGAGCGGAGGTGACGGTCAGTTCTCCATCAACCCCTCCACGGGTCAGATCATCAGCAGCTCCCTGCTGGACCGCGAGGCTCGCTCCACCTACCAGCTGCTGGTGGTGGCGACTGACGGAGGAGAGACCCAGGGTCTGTCCAGCTCTGCCACCGTCTCCGTGGTGGTGTCCGATATCAACGACAACCCGCCCCGCTTCCACCACCACCCCTACGTCACACACATCCCCGCCTCCACCTCCGCCGGTCAGTTAACACCTGTGAAGGTTTAGGATGCTGTGATGCTGAACCTTTGAGGGCACTTTCAGTGTGGTGTATTTTAAAGAACACCAGAGACTCAAATACCTTAAGGGAATTCATTTTGGAATTTATCACTGAATTACAATTGGGTCAATAGTTATGTTTATATAGTTATATTTTCTAGATTTCTTCTATTATAATATATTTTGCATTCATTTTCCTGAACATTGATGGTGTAGAGCATGTGGGTGTTTAGTGTTTAATGTATTTATTCTTGAACTAAATATGAATGTATGTTTGTATATTTCCTGTCAGGCTCCTTGGTGTTCGCCGTCACGGTGACCGATGAAGATGCCGGGTCCAACGCCCAGCTACACTACTCCCTGATGGGACGCAACTCAGACAAGTTCAAGATCGACCCTGTCAGAGGAGCCATCACAGCCAATGACAAGCTGACCGGGAGTTCAGAGGTCACACTGACTGTGCGCGTGAAGGACGGCGGCGCCAACCCCAAGACAGACACCACCACCGTGACGGTGCGCTTCGTCACGGGCGGCGACTTCCCCGTCATCAAACTAAGAGAGCACACCTTCACCTTCCCTGAAGGCCAGCCCACCAACACCATCGTCACCACGGTGACCGGGTCGTCCACAAGGGGCGGGCCACTGTCCTACTACATCGCCAGCGGTAACCTTGACAACACCTTCCATGTCGACCAGCTCACGGGCGAGTTGCTGATCAAACACCCGCTGGACTACGAACACATCCAGAAGTATGTGCTATGGATTGAGGCACGCGACCAGGGCTTCCCACCATACTCCTCGTACGGCAAGGTGGAGATCATCCTGCTGGACGTCAACGACAACCACCCGCTGTTCGACCAGGAGCCCTTCCACGCCGAGATCCTGGAGAACCTGTCACCCCAGCGGGTACTCCTGGTCTCCGCCATTGACCAGGACAGCGGCCCCAATGGACAGCTGGAATATGCCATCGTCGATGGTAACAAGGAGAACAGCTTCAGCGTTAACCGCGCCACGGGCGAGATCCGCACCACAAGGCCGCTGGACCGCGAGAAATCGGCCCAGTACGCTCTAAGAGTCAAGGCCACCGACCGCGGCTCCCCGCCCAAGGTCACCACGGTCAAGGTGCTCATCAACGTCCTGGATGTGAACGACAACGCGCCAAGGTTCTCCAAGATCTTCAGCGCCACGGTGCCGGAGAATGCGCCTGTTGGGTACACCGTTACCCGGGTGACCACGACGGATGAGGATGCCGGTGCCAACGCCATCAGCCGCTACTCCATCACGGACAGCAGCCTCCCATTCAGCATCAACCCCAGCACAGGGGACATCACCATCAGCCGACCACTCAACAGAGAAGACACGGACCACTATATCGCCAAGGTGTCTGCCCACGACTCCGGTTGGACCGTCAGCACCGACGTCACGATATTCATAACGGACGTCAACGACAACGCCCCCAGGTTCAGTCGGCCGTCATACTATCTGGATTACCCCGAGCTCACGGAGGTGGGCTCCCTCGTCACGAAGGTGTCGGCCACAGACCCCGACGAAGGCTTCAACGGCAAGATATTCTACTTCATAAGATCCCAGTCGGAATACTTCAGGATTAACGCGAGCACTGGGGAGATATTTGTGAAACAGCAGATCAAGTACCAGAACACAACAGGTCCTAGTAGCATGAATATTAACCGCCATAGCTTCATTGTCACCGCTTCAGACCGCGGGGTCAAACCCCTGGTGAGCGAGACCACCGTTATCGTAAACGTTGTGGACAGCAACGACAACCCACCCACATTTGAGTCGTCTAACTACTTCACCCCGGTGACTAAAAGCGTCAAGGTGGGCACTAAACTAATACGGGTCGTAGCACATGACGAAAAAGACTTTGGGCTGAACTCCGAAGTGGAGTACACAATAACCGGGGGGAATAGCTCTAGCAAACTGAAACTGGACAAACAGAGTGGCTGGGTCACGGTGGCCTCTTCTCTTACCGCCGATATGAATAAAGTTTTCCTCCTTGACATCACAGCGAAGGACAAGGGAAACCCTCCGCTGTCTGCGAGAGCGACGGTGCGAGTGGCCGTAACGGAAGAGAACCACCACACTCCAGAGTTCTCCCAAAGCCAGATCACCGCCACCATACCTGAGAGCCTCGCCGTCGGCACGGCTATACGAACGCTGTCCGCCAGAGACAAGGATAAAGAAACGAACGGCCTCATCGCATACAACATCACCTCGGGCAACGACCAAGGCCTGTTTATGGTGAACAGTAAAACCGGAGTGCTGTCCTTAGTTCGCCCGCTGGACTTTGAAGAGAAGCAGCGACACGAGCTTAGGGTTTCAGCCACTGACGGTGGTTGGATCGCCAAGACAAGCTACGTCACAGTCATGATCCACGTGACGGATGTTAATGACAACCCTCCAGTTTTCTATCCGGTTGAGTATTTCCCCATCATACAGGAGAATGTCCCCAGCGGCACCACCGTGGTGAAGATGAACGCCACGGATCGAGACTCCGGGGCGAACGCCGTCATGGCCTACGTCATCCAGTCATCGGACATCGAACTCTTTGTTATCGACCCGAACACTGGCATCATCACCACACAGGGCTTTTTAGATTACGAGGCTAAGCAGGTCTACCACTTGACAGTAAAGGCCTTTAACGTCCCTGACGAGGAGAGGTGCAGCTTTGCCGACGTCAACATTCAGCTGAAAGGAGCCAACGAATACGTTCCTCGCTTTGTCTCCAAAGAGTACTACTTTGAAATCTCTGAGGCTGCTCCGCAAGGCACTGTGGTCGGAGAGGTGTTCGCCAGTGACCGAGACCAAGGAGATGATGGAATTGTTTATTACCTCATATTTGGAAAAAGCAGAAGAAAAGGCTTTGGAATCAACGAGACCACAGGCCAGATTTATGTCACCGGGACCCTGGATCGAGAGAAAGAGGAGAAAATCTCACTTAAGGTGTTAGCGAAGAACAGAGGAGCCATCCAAGGGGCAGACATAGATGAGGTGTTTGTGAACATCACAATACTCGATGCCAACGATCCTCCTGTCTTCACACAGGATCTGTACGATGTGCAGATCAGTGAGGGACTCTCCATTGGCAGCCTGGTTACCTTTGTGAGTGCCAAAGACTCCGATTCAGTCCCCAGCTGGAGCCGCTTCTCATACTCTATTCCTCCAGAGTTTGACAAAAATGTTTTTACGATCAACCCTCAAACCGGCCAAGTGTCTGTGGCTGCTGAGCTAGACAGAGAAACAACTCCTGTGTACAATTTAACCGTCCTGGCTGTGGACACTGGCTCTCCTTCAGCTACTGGAAGTGCCACCCTGATTGTGAACCTTGAGGACATTAACGATAACGGGCCGACTCTGACTACGATCAGTGCTGAAGTCATGGAGAACCAGAGAGCCGGGACTCTAGTGACGACCCTTACAGCATCCGACCCAGACCTATCACCCAATCAGGGTCCGTTTACATACAACCTCCTCAACACAGGCTCCCCCAACAGCTACTTCAGCCTCAGCCCAACAGGGGTGTTGACCACCAGTCGGGAGATCGATAGAGAACAGATCAGCGACTTCCACCTCTCTGTGGTCATTAGGGACTCTGGTATGCCTCAGATGTCCTCCACAGGAACCGTTCACGTCAAAATCAACGACCAGAATGACAACCCCTCGGAACCCAGGTCCATGGAGATCTTTGTGCACTACTTTGGGAACATGTTCCCCGGAGGGTCAATGGGGGTGGTCAAACCGCAAGACCCCGACATACAGGATAGGTTCCACTGCTCACTCATCCCCCCCTCCTCCGGTCTGTTCAGCATCCCCACGGGAACGTGCAACCTGAACTCTAAGGCTCGCTCTACGGACGGGACTTTTGAGTTAACCATCCGCAGCAGCGACGGCGTCCACGGTTCGGTTAGCAACACGGCTCGCGTGTTCTTCATGGGCTACAACAACGCCACGGTGGACAACAGCATTCTAATCAGACTGAACTCCCAGGGCGTGAAGAACTTCCTCACTGACCACTACCTCAGCTTCCTGCGCATCTCCAACTCCCAGCTGGCAGGGCTGGGCACAGGGGTGCTCCTTTATGGGGCGTTTGAGCTCAACAACCAGACCTTCCTGATGGCTGCCGTGAAGCGAGGCCACGGCCAGTACGTCAACCCAAGTGGTGTGGCCACGTTCTTCCAGAGCATCAAAGACGTCCTCCATAGACAGAGTGGCGTGCAGATTGACACGGTCGACCACGACCCCTGCACACGCAACCCGTGTCAGAATGGAGGGAGCTGCAAGCGGCGCATTGCCGTGGGACCAGGGATGAAGACGGAGGAGAGCGTTCCGGTGATCCTTGTCTCCAACGAGCCGCTGCCGCCGCACGCCTGCACCTGCCGACCAGGATACACCGGTGCTCTGTGCGAGACAGACATCGACGAGTGCCAGCCCTCGCCGTGCCACAACGGGGGAACGTGTCACAACCTGGTGGGTGGTTTCTCCTGCAGCTGTCCAGAAGGATTCACCGGGATGGCGTGCGAGAGGGACGTCAACGAGTGCCTCTCCAACCCCTGCAAGAACGGGGCGCTGTGCCAGAACTTCCCTGGCGGGTTCAACTGCCTCTGCAAGTCCGGCTTTGCAGGTACCGTACGCTAACTTGGCATTCAGCTAACTGATATGCACACAGGAACTGTACACTAACTTAGCATTTAACTCAATGCTATAGACACACACGTACTGTACTGTTACTGTAACATTCTGCTAGACATTACAAACACAGCTCGTCGATCTGTACCCCCTCCCCTCCTCCTCCCACACATGAAACATAAACACAAACACGCAGAGAAATATAAACATGCTATCGCAGGCTGCTAACACCCAAAAATCTCTCGCTTTTAGTCCAAGCTAAATATTTGCTCCCGAAGGATGCCAGGAGGTGTTGTGTCCGTTGCATACGAGTACGGCTGCCAGTAAACAGTTTGGTGTTGGTGTCGCTGGTTAGGGGGTATGAGCTGTGATCTCCATCAGCCTTGTTTTCTTTAATAAAATGCAGGATGCCGAGATCTTCCCAGACTCCACACGCAGTTCACTAGGATTAAATTCCAGTGTTTGCCTGTAAGGTCTGGATGTGTTTTCTGTTCTGCAGTTTCGGCCACACACAGAATCAATAATCAGCTAATCTGATTACAATAACAAGAGTTTGTTGTAATCAGAGATATTGTTTTTGGCCATGGAGTTAATAGTCATAGTTGATTAACATTAGTCATGAATGATTCAGAGGCTTCTAATGAATTTGAGATGTATGAGAGGACATGATGAATACACAGTTTGTGATATGTTTAATAGGCAGAGCAGATTTGCTGAAGCAATAAGTTGTTTAAGTCTTGCTTCGTGGGGCTGCCCACCGACTCCATCTGAAAGACATTTTCAAATTAGGCAGATTTTTCCCCCTTAGTCCGGTCATTACTGCCCCAGTTCATTATGAGGATATAAAGAATCACGACAGACATTTGGACTTCCTCGAGACAAATGGCCCTGATGATGCTGTGCCCCTGTTGACCTACAGTAGTTTCCATGCCCCGGCGTTGAACTTGCAACTTTAGCAACAGAATTCCTCTCTTTTGGAGTATTTGTGACGTTGGCTGAGCCTGAAATACTTCAGTTCACCGGCTCACACTCGGCTCTGAGTTGTGACTGTGTTGTTGTGTTTTGTTTTCATTGTCCCTGGTCACAGTCCTGAAGATTTATTTCTACATTTCATGTCACGATGCGTTTGCATTATTCCACTTGTATTTTTCCCAATGTCTTTCCAAATGTCTTTCAGCATTGCAGAAATATATCATATTCCGACTCATTTTCAGTCCCTTGATGTAATAATATAATAACACAAGTAAAACAGACGTCTTCAAAATGAAGACATAATTGTATTTTCCCAAATCTTCAAAATGATTGCTATTGATTCAATATATATTCAATATTCAGCTAAATTCCACTCTAACCAAATAAATCCATAATTTTTCCCCAGATGTTTAAAAAATGTTAAACCCCCCAAAATAAACAGTTGAAGACTTAATCCGGGATCAAATGAGTTGCTGGAAGTTTGGTATTTTTTCGCGGTGCATTTGTCAAAGTGATG
The DNA here is from genome assembly GCA_900303225.1 of Laemonema laureysi. Classification (NCBI taxonomy): domain Eukaryota; kingdom Metazoa; phylum Chordata; class Actinopteri; order Gadiformes; family Moridae; genus Laemonema; species Laemonema laureysi. Next base: position 2,647 of record OMNS01000420.1, on the reverse strand, counting down.
AAAGACTCCATTAGTGTTGGGTTCTGCGGGGGAACGGTGTGGTTCTCTCGGGGTTCCCTCGGTCCCGTCTGCCACCTCATCCATTTTCATTTGTGTTGTTTTGTAAACCAGGCAAGACGTGCGACTCCATCATTAACCACTGTGAGTGTAACCCCTGTTTTAATGGCGGCTCCTGTCAGAACCGCGTGGATGGATATTACTGTCGCTGTCCGTTCGGTGAGTAAGGGAAGGACGCAGTGTTCCGGTGTGAACACATATTACTTGATGTTTATTGTTTAATCATTCAAACCATCGATGCCGTCATACATTATGTGTATTCCCTGATTGTTTTGCTGTGGGTGGTTTCATATTTAATTTCGTTAACTCGACTTTGTTCCGGTGAATTTAGATTCAAAACAACGTCGTGATGAAGTGCAAGACTGAATAACGCTCATTTTTGAGCCTGAAATGTTAAAGCTTCTAATTTTAAAAAGTTGACTTTGCGAAGAAGCTTGACAGCAGCCGTATCTGTCATGTGTTTCCTTCGTGTCCACCTAAGAGACACTGGTCCCCAGCTATGACTGGATGAATGAGGGTGAATTATTCATCAGGTTCCTGTTTTAATTCTCCTCCTCCTCCTCCTCCTCCTCAGGAGTATTCGGTAAACACTGCGAGCTCAACAGCTATGGCTTTGAGGAGCTGTCCTACATGGAATTCCCGTCGCTGGATCCCAACAACAACTACATCTACATCAAGTTCTCCACCCTCATGGACAACGCACTGCTCATGTACAACCACGACAACCAGACCGGCGACAAGGCTGAGTTCCTGGCGCTGGAGATCTTCGAGGGCCGAATGCGCTTCTCCTTCAACCTGGGCAGCGGCACATACAAACTGAAGACCATGATCAAGGTCTCGGACGGCCAGTTCCACACGGTCATCGCCAGGAGGGCTGGGATGGTAAGACTTAATCTGCTTGTTTATGTGTAGTTGGAGTGTTTGTTTGTTGATTCGTTATTGTTGGTAACTGCGTGAGGAGGTCTACAAAGCAGCTCCTCGTTGTATGTCTCAACCAGCCCCAGTGTAGGCCTGGAGAGAACATCTCTCAACAGTCGATGTGTTTTTTTTCCCTTTATAGCAGAGAAATTTGGGTTTTGGGAAAAAGAATTTGGCATGAACATTTTGTTTTTGCAACCGTGAGATGCTAATTAAAGTGCCCGAAACCACAGGTAGAGCCGCTCAGAGTTTTATGATCCAGAAGAACGTTTTATAGCTTGTTTTCATTTACATTCAAAACGGGAGTTGGGACGCTGGTGGCGTGGGATGCCAGGGAGAAAAGAGAGGCCTGTATGGTTGGTATGGCCCAACATACCTCCCCGACCTTCGTATGGTTGGTATGGCCCAACATACCTCCCCGACCTTCGTATGGTTGGTATGGCCCAACATACCTCCCCGACCTTCGTATGGTTGGTATGGCCCAACATACGTCCCGACCTTCTGTGACCCCACACAGCAGCGCCGTAGGGAAGGTTCAACTTGGCTTTCTTTTTGACAATGGTGATTTGAAATCTGATTCTTCATAAAAAGATAAAGATAATGAATGATAATGCCTGCCACTGGACAATCCACATGTAGATTATCCTTAGATAATCCATAGTCATAACTGAGTAGTGGGATAAAGCACACATTCAGTCACTTCCCAAACCACTGCAACACATGAAACCACGAGAGGCACCAGAAGTGATGTCACCCCCCAGCCATCTTGTGTCAGTTATACAAAAACACAAACATGTCCTCACCCTCCACATGTGTACTTCTGTGTTTGCTTCAGTTAGATTCATGTTTTAAATGAAGAAGAAGAAGAACAATAGAAAGCAGAAGGAAGAGGAAGAGAAACAACGACAGCCCCAAATATCTTGTGAAACTGAACGTCTTGCATAAAGATGTTGTTATGAAGTCTCTGTTCCGAGTCGGAGCAGAGAGGGCTTTGGTAACTCAAGACATCGCCGGCCATCTTGTTTTGTTGTGTCGCGAAGCACGGAAGTAATTAGTAAAGAAACTCTCTTTGAGAAGCGTATTCCCCGTCGGCCAATCAGTGTCTCCACTGGGTATGCCGCGGCCAGCCTGTAATGATAACAGGAACATGAGCAACGGCGTGTCAGCCGGGCGACCAATCACAGGAACACAGCCGGTGACCAATCACAGGAACACAGCCGGTGACCAATCACAGGAACACAGCCGGGCGACCAATCACAGGAACACAGCCGGTGACCAATCACAGGAACACAGCCGGTGACCAATCACAGGAACACAGCCGGGCGACCAATCACAGGAACACAGCCGGTGACCAATCACAGGAACACAGCCGGCGACCAATCACAGGAACACAGCCGGCGACCAATCACAGGAACACAGCCGGGCGACCAATCACAGGAACACAGCCGGCGACCAATCACAGGAACACAGCCGGCGACCAATCACAGGAATACAGCTGGGCGACCAATCACAGGAACACAGCCGGCGATCAATCACAGGAACACAGCCGGGCAGCTCGTCATCCTTGATGGGATGAAGTGCTGCAGCATCATAACTCTGTCATGTGGGCCATCCAAACATCCAATCACAGTGTGGTTCCTGTGCTGTAGTTTAGATCCAACACCTTCCACTA
>OMNS01000415.1:0-13353 GCA_900303225.1 Laemonema laureysi | reverse complement strand
AGGCCTGAGGTACCTGTCTGGTGAAGTGGTCGTGAAGGTCCCGCTTCTGGTCCTGCACACGCAGCATGTCCATGACCTTGCGGTTCTCGGGCGTGCAGGTGGGGCACTCGGCCTCGCTCTCGGCGTAGCTCTCGAAGCAGTGCTGGTGGAAGGAGTGGCTGCACAGGAAGTGGACGGAGGGCAGCTCCAGCGGACTGCTGCACATGTTGCACTTGGTCTTCTGGAAGATCTTAGCGCTGCGGGGGAGGCATCCGAACGCAAGAGACGCAACGATTAACTCGACTCTACCTGCACCTGCAGCCTTTCTGCAGTATCCGTGAGCAGGATAACCCCCATCTGCTCCTAAATGACCTGTATCTGAATTGAGTCTAAGGTCGCTTTGGATAAAAGCTCAAACTAAATAAATAGTAGATCCTAGGAGGAGTACGAAGGGTGTAATTGTAAAACGATTAGGGGTTGCCACTTTATCTGAACTTCATCACACAGGACCTGAATCGGGAGGACCAGGAGGAAGACGAGCGGGTGGTTGGGGACCTACCTGGTCCTCAGGTCCTGGATCTCGGCGCGGAGGTGAGCCGTCTCCTCGCGGTACTGGCGGATCTTGCGCTCGTCGTCCTCGATTTGCTGGCTCTCCCTCTGCAGCTTGTTCACCAGGTAGTCCTTGATGACGGACAGCGTGGCCGTCGAGTTGTGCGCCAGGGTCTGCACCACTGTGGGGAACGCAGTGTGCATGCGCACACGCACACGCACACACAGGGTCACCTCCATGGTCAATTACATGCCAACAGCAAAAAAAAAATGGCCTTGAACATGAAAAAAATTCTTTGTCGACTGTTGAGAAAAATACAATCTGTAAAAAGAGGTTGGCTGCAACTAAGACTCTTTACAGACTGAAAGCTAAAGACTACTGACTCTTTTGATGAGAAATCATCTCGTCTGTACAAATTCTAAATCGACAACAAATAAAATCCAGATAAAAAGAATCATTAAATCATAATCAAAATTACACTTAATTACATTTCGGATCAAATGGACTAATCGGTCTAACCTGTGGATGAATCGAGTCATTGTTTATAAATCGGTGGCCCGACAAGATTCATCCACTAATGGACTAAAAGAGAGAGAGAGAGCCTCCCACTCACCCAGCAGTGGTGGCATCAGGTTGTTCTGGTCGATGTGCTGCAGCACCTGGCTGATGTAGGCCTTGCAGTCCTCCTCCTTCCTGGCGAAGTAGCCCAGCGCCTGCTCCCACAGGCACACCTCCTGGTCGCCGTAGCGCTTGCAGGCCTCCACCACCTTGCCGTACTCCTCGTTCTGCATGTGGTAGTGCATGATCTGCTGGTACCTGCATGAGGCACAGAGGAGCTCCTTCAACATTGTAAGCAAATAGCACATGGCTGTAGCACACAAATCTAGTAGTAAACTAGTAGCTCGTTCATCAGATGAGAGTCTCCTAAACAGCTTGTTAATATGCAGGCTCTGTCCAAAATAGATTGCCTAAAATAGCCAGTGGCAAAAAAAAAAAACCTACCAGAAGTTCTTAAGACTTTAAACCGCATGACATTTTAAAATCCTTTAAAAAATGTGTAGTAATTGCTTCCTTCTAAGTATATACACAGCTCCAGATCTCTGAAAAAGGCCCAGCTTAGTTTGAAATAGGGGTCATCAAGCCAGGTTCACTCACAGTTTGCCCTTCTCGTAGAGGTACAGCACTCCTTCTTTGAAGTTGTGCATCTGGCAGAGGACCAGCGCCTTGTCAAACACTGTGTTGTCGCTCCGCAGAAGAGACAGCGCTGCCCCCTGCAGGACCTTCTTCTTCTGCAGGACCAAACCAAAAAAACGATGCAACAAACCGTACGCCACATAACATTAAACACCAACACCGACATCGACACCGACGTACTCACTCATAGTACTAAAGTAAGTACTAAAGCCGTTACGTTAACCCTCGAGACTATGGGTTTGATGTGGGAGGTCTGCTACCAGCGTTTAGCTAATTACCGATGTCGCACTTCCACCATTCACCTTGACCATGGCCCAGACGACATACTGAAGTACCACTAGGGTAGCTCATGGTGCGGTACCTCGGTCTCCTGTTCGTGGGCCCAGTCATGCAGCCTGAGCTCCAGCAGCGTGTCGTAGACTCCCGCGGGGGAGAAGGGCTCCACCTCGATCATGTGCTCCAAGAAGGCCTTCAGCTCCCGACGGTTGTTGGCAAAGATCGGGATGAACTCCTCCGAGTTGGCCTGGTAGGTACCAGGAAGAAAACTGGTCTTTATATCTCTGGCCTCATACAGCACCATTAAACAAGTAGTTGTGGATGCCGGTTGAACAAACTAATAGGCTATTTTCATTTCATTGGTGTTAATTAATTCATTCAGGTTCAACCTGTTAATTCAGGTTCAACCTGTTAATTCAGGTTGGGATGGGTAACATTCAAAGTTAATGAGGGCTTTCTAGGTCTGGAGAGGAAAAGGACAGCACAATACTTTTCAATCAGCCATCTGATTTTAACAATGAGCAATACACTGAGACACGATACAGGAGTGCCTTGGCTCAGTGCATGAGCGAGCAAAACCATGGAAGTTCCTGACCACTCATTTAAATAATATCTCAAGAAGGTGCAACATCTTGATCCATGAAGTCCATGAAGACATGATCTGGATCATTGGGAGAGGAAGCTGAAACAACCACTACCTCCAGGCGGGGCTGACCTTATTCTCGAGTCCTCTCTGCGGGGCGTCCCTGTCGGCGGCCTCCCTCTTGGGCTGGTAGTCCGTGCAGAGGTCCTTGAGGAGGGAGGTGGTCCCGTCGGGGACGTGGTGCATCAGCGTCTTGCCATAGCGCTTCATGTTGCTCTCCGCTTGATCGAAGGGCAGCCGTCCGATGTAGCGGAGTGCCTCCTGGTAGTTCTGCAGAGGAGACCGATACCACGCGTTACGTTACCGAACAGACCAGGCGGACACCTACAGGTGGACTGTGACTGGGAGGGTTCGAACCCGGGACGTTTGAGCTGGGAGTCAAACACCCGAACCACGGGACTAGACCGTCTAACTTGCTAACCTTGAGGTCCTCCAGCTGGATCTTCAGGTACCATTCGTGCTGCGCGTGCTTCTCCGCCAGGAAGACGGCGTGGCTGTGGTAGCCCGCCTGCCGCAGCACCTTGATGGCGATCTCCACGTCGAAGTGGACCTCGCTCTCGCTGCTCTGTTGGGAACACACAGTAGATGGCGCTTGGTCACTCCAGAGCCCCTTTTGGACCCATGGTCTTGAAGGGACTTCTTGACGGGCCCATTGTCACTCATGGAATCTCTTATTCAAAGTCTCTTTTCATTCAACCCCCTTCTCATTCAATCTCTTCCTCGAGCAAAGCCCTCCCTTGTTCAGTCTCTCTTTAAAACCCAACAGTGTATTCCGATACAAACATTGTGGAGTCAAATACATTCCATATTTGCTCACAGCTTCAAAATATACGTTAGGAATTTAAGATCCTGCTCTTAGACAAGGGCCGTCCTTGTATACCACAAATACCACAGCGTAAATCAGAAAGCCCTTTGAAAAGTCAAGTTGCCAGCACTTAATCATTCTTCCAAAGCATCAAAGCGTAAATGTGTTCCCCATTTGTTGCTTGTACCTTGATGAACTCCTCCAGCTTGGAGCTGTCCTTCAGCTTGGTGTAGCAGTTGAGCAGCAGGGTGGTGTGGTCTGCGTTGGCCAGCGACTGCCTGTGCAGGGCCTGCAGGTAGGCCGTCAGGTTGTGTATCCGCTGGGCGTCCAGGAACTTCCGGATCACGTAAGACGGCTCCAGCTTCCCGATGGTTCTGCGAAGAACAAAACACGCTCGTAAACTCATGAAATAATTTCAATTTACATGTTGACATGCCGTCAGTGTTTCTGGTTCTGAACTGGCGGATTTGTTCCTAATGTAGTTACCGTATGTACTGCTGGATGGCACCGTCGTGGTCTCCCTTGAGGTACAGGTGGTCTCCGTACTGTCTGAAGATCTCAGACAGGCCGTCGCTGTCCAGGTGCTGGCTCTTTGCCAGGTTTATGGCCATCACGAACAGGTTCTTCTTGAAAAGCATCTAAAGTAGACAAAACAAGATGGCGACGCATTAGCTCATGCGTCGACATTAGCGCATTAGCTCACCTGATTACATGGGAGTTCTCACCAATGCCTTTTAAGGCTTAATTGTGTAATGGTTGGATGGTTTCTAGTGAAAGAGTAACTGGGCAAGAATGTGTTTTTATCAAGTTCTTACAGCAAACAGGGAAAACGGATCTGAAGTTAGCAAGGTGCCAAGGTATGGACTGGCTTTTGTCAACATGATTTAGTAAAGGGAAAAGCAAACCAAACACTTGCCAAAACGTTTATCAGGGTTTTTTTCCCTGGGCTTCTACGGGTTTAAATCTATGGGTTGCTAAAACTGATATAATCCAATAATTTATAAACAGAGAGATCATATGTAATCCTGTATTTCAATAATATTTTTATATAGAAATAGTTGTAGTAGTCTACCTCTAGTTTAGTCTGAGTGTCCTTCTCCTGCAGAACAAACATCTTGCCGTCTCTGGTGAGCACATAGAAGGAGCCCCACTCGGCCAGCACGTCGATGACGTCGTCGAAGGGGGCGCTGTAGGCGATGAACTTGTTGTCCAGGTCGTAGATGGTCAGCAGCTGTTTCTCTGAGGGGGACGTCTCTCTGCTCGCAAACCCCGCACCCCTGAGGTAGACGCCAAGAAGAGAGACAATCAGTACATATATACATGTATTAATGTTTATTCAGTATAGATTGTCTGCTTTTTATTGGGAGTCAAATAGGTCATCAAACTAATCATTCATTATTAAAAAATAAAGAAATGAAATGCAGCAATTATTGACAAAAGAAAATAACTTGTAATTCAAACTTGTAACTATAAAACCCTCTAACGTCTATTGTTGAAGGTCCAGCCCTATCTGAAGAAAAACAAAATAATATAATAAATAAATATAATATGTATGTGAAGAAGCTGTCCCTACACTGTGCAACAAGGCAGCAAAGAAATGTGAAACTAAGATCTGCGTTCTGCGATCTTCATGCCAGAGAATGTCAGAGATGTCTTCGTTTTGATTTATCAACCAATCTCTGACCACTAGAGGGCAGAATGTACACTATGAAGCCATCTTTCAAATAAACTCACTGCTCGGCACTTTGCATACTGACAGAACTTGTTCTTGTTCTTGTTCTTACAATGTGGGTCAGCAGACCTGGGTTGATCCCAGTTCAATCAGTACCAATGATTTAAGAATGCGTGTCGTGGGACAATATAGGACGAACCAGATTTAAAAAACTCTTGAGAGAGTGAAAAAAAAAAAACAGAGGATGTACTAACATTAGACTGGATAGTCTACAGTCTAGAGAGAGTGTTGTTCACAAGACGATTCGTCAAAGTGAACATTTCAGATTCAGCGCTAAACCGAAACTTACTTGCTGGGTGATTTGGCGTCTTTGGTGAGCAACAGCATGTAGCCGCGGTACCAGTGGGACAGCAGCTTCTGCCCGTCGAAGGCGAAGCAGGGCCCCCGCTCGTCGGGCTGGTAAAGGTACACGCACTCGTCGCCCGCCACGATGAACTGGGAGTCCTGGGACGGGTCGGTGAGCGAGGAGCAGCGCAGGGCACAGCCGTGCGTGTCCAGCTCCAGCCTGGGGTACTCCTTCACGGACAGCGTGTAGCACTGGCCGGTGGGAGACGACGAGAAGGAGCGGTAAAGACATGGCACACATTTGACTGAATAATGAGAGGAGAGGAATTGATTTTTCTCATGTGACCTATTCTGGAAATTTGGTTTAATTTTTTGTCTCAAAAGGACATTGGATTTAATAGGTTATTGGTATCAGTATTGGCAGTGATATGATACCCAATACATTCATGCATCCCTATCATGATGTGTGCCAGAGATAAGAAGGCAGTGGTGGGTATGTTTTTAGACATTTCCATGAAGCTAAATGGATGCAACCAAAGCAAGAAGGGAAGAGGAATTCTCCAAAGACTCACGTGGACTTTTTCCAGAGTTGCAACAAACAGGTGTGTGACCTTGCCGACCTGGCGGAAGGAAAGGCCGGTGATTGGACAGGTGCCCTCGTGCAGCGTCAGCGTTTTGCTGTGCCTATCTCTGGTGATGTCCCCCTTGGTTAGCACCACACTGCCATCTGTAAAGCCTGCCAACACGACACAACGCGGTCACCCACCTGCGACCTGAGAGAGAGAGACAGAGACAAAGAGAGACATACACGCTACATTTGGTTTTACCGATGGCCATGAAGTTGAGGTTCTCGTGCACGCTGAGGCAGGACACCTCGGTCGGTTTATTCCCGGGAATGGCGGGGAAAATCCTGGTACACAAGGGGTTCCCGCTGTCCTTTTTGTCGAGGTTCCACACCTTCACCTGTAAACCCAGTGACATTAACAGTTCATTCACAGTTTAATTGTGCTATTTGTTAACATTGTGTTGTATGTTGTTGTTTTCCTGAAACAACCACAGTTGTACAGACCAGAGGGTTTATTCCTTCTTCATCTTGCCCCACAGAGACAAGGATGCTGTGCTGCTTGAGTTGATACAGGTGCGTCACACGCAGCTTGTAAGCCTGGAAGGATTCGAGCTTCAGCGAGCGCGGCAAAAGCCAGATCTGGCCATCCATATGTAATAGGGATGGGGTTAAGGCTTAATAACGTCAACAAACCGTCAGGGTAGGTGAACCCTTGTTGAGGATGTCTATGTAAACACGTCTGCATGTCTTCTAAGAGCAAAGTCTTATTATTTAGTTGCTAACTTGTCAACATCAGGACCTTTGTACAAAAACACCACAGGTGATGCATATAATTATTGCAGGCATCAGAGATGTATTATCTCCATTATAGTATCATAAGATCATGTCATATTATGGCTGCATCATGGCAGTATATAAACGACATTCAAAACACTAGCATGATGTAGTGTGTCTTTGGGTTGGATATGGTCGTTTAATGTAAATGCAAAAACATCCTTTCATTGCTGAATCTGCAAAACTATAAAATAATGACACGCTTTTATAATTGGTATTGCTGGTAATGACTGGTTGTCCGTAAATGGGAATCAACTGACAGCTTACCGATCAGAGACACGCTAATAACATATAAAAGTTGTTTAGACTGGGTACGCCCGAAGGCTGTCAATAGCATTGCTAGCTAGTCAGTGTTAGCTATCAAGTATCACACAAGGATATCTCCGAGAACAATGTGACCCCGGCCGGAATCAGACGTCGATATTCCGCTCGGAAGACAAAAGTTTTTCCCATTGTCTACGGGATCTTTAACCGATTCTTTATCAAAAAACACAAATCTTCGCCACTGTAAGAACGCTGCCATTTTGCTACCAACAGCAAAGCCAGCTAGGATGGGAGTCCCTCACGTGACACTGACAACACGTGTCACGTGAACAGCTTGTCAACGGAAATGGCAGCGAGGGAAAGTAGGGTGGCGCGCGCAGACTCGTCGGTCTGTCACCTGCCTGTCGCTGTTCATACCGCTCATAACTGTGGTTTATACTGAGTAGCTTGTGGTGAAGTTGGGCGTTTTTCTTGTCATTTCCTGATTGAGTCTACTCGTCAGACGAGCTCACGTTGTTAATTTTCCTTTCCTTCATTTGTCTGTTTGTCTTACACAGATCCTGCATACACATTGGTGGTGTGTTTTCCTGACAAGCAAATCCGAATGTTTAATGAGTAACTAATTCATGCAAAATAATTTAAATAGAAAAATCTTCTATTTTAATATTGAAATAGTTTGCCCCTTATAGCCCACCTCATACCGAGGCCATAGAGGTTCAATGACCCTAACAGTTATATACGACTTAACTCACAGGACTAATGTCTATGTCACACCCAAAACATGCAAATCGTTGACGCTAATGAGCATTTTCTAAACTGAATTAGTATATGTATATGTCTTGCGTGGGCGTAACCGGATACAAACAAAACCATGCAAACTCAACACCAACTGAAAATCAAACTGGAACCCAAAAACAGGTCCTAAAAACAGAACCCAAGGAACAGGTCTCTTGAGCTGTTAACCGAAGTGTTACTCAGCACACTACGGTCCAGCTGTCACACAATACGCCTTACAGGCACAAGCGCCACATTATCTTGAAGCAGGCTAGAGGTGCCACAGGGAGCCTTGTTGTCGATGTAATATCACTAAGAATGGCAAGCGTCATCCTGCCATGAGGCAAGCAAAATCCTCAATCGCTGAGATTGTTTGTGCCACATCATTTGCACACAGACGCCACCAGATAAACAATACTCAACCCCTGTGGCTGTCTCCAGGCCAGTGTCTGCTCCCAGGTTCAGTGTTCCCTGAATGACATGCCATAAACAAATACCAGGCTACAGGGTAGTCTCTAGTGGTTAGGGTGTTGGGTTCCAATCCCATTTGTCTGCAGTCTACATCCGTGAGCAAGATGCATTCTTATTCATTCATGTGATTCAACACGACAACTCTCTTTGCATGAAAGCCTCTGCTAAATGACTAAATAATAAAACAGTAAATATCACAGTGCACAGCGAGAAGGACACACGGCGCAAAATGTTAGCCTAGCCTCAAATGTGCACACTCACTCACTCGCTCGCTCTCACATGGAGCAAAGTGGTGCACACTCGCGCTCTCTCCCATATGGAGCAAAGTGCAACAGGGGGTAAACAAACCACCTGAAGCCACCCCAACTATGTTCATGTTTGATGTGACCGTTCTCGCTCAGGTACTCCTCGACACCCTTTGACTGAATGACCTTTGTCCATGGCAACCCACGCCATGGCCAGAGAGAGGCAACAGTGTTCATGACTAACCGGGCTACGGCCCGTCCTAATGGAACACCCGGCTGAGAGGGTGTCTTGACAAACATGTTAAAATGCTCTCCAAAGGGGAATGAGACATTTGACACCTTGGCCTGCAACAATATTCCCCAGATATGACGCAAGGCTATTTTTCAGTGGGCTATAACAGGGTAATCATTCCAAAATGCTCTCATAGGTATGTATAGAGGAAGTCAGAGGACATCCACACCCAACAAGGGTGTGGATGTCCTCTGACTTCTTCTATGATGAAATAAACTTGTGGTATTCTGCCAGATAACCACAAAGTGTATATGAGATTCATCATTTGAATATTTGAATCAAATCTCTTCTCTAAATAAATTACTGAATGACTTAATTCTTGGTGCGGTGCATTGTTTTCTATGTGGCAGTTCCTTACCAATAAACAAGAATAAGACGCATTTTCACCAATTATAGCTGGTGATTGAGGGAAGTCATTCACCGTTTCACCATTTTAAATACTCACCAATATTCCCCCCACAGGAAGGAAGACAAAACAAACACTATGGAGTCCACCGGAATAAGCTTCCCCCGAGTGAAACGAGCCCTTCATTATTAATACGATCATCCATCATCTCATTATAATCAAGACGGAAAGGAAAGGTCATTCACAGCAGTGGTCGAGCTTTTAATATGTTATTTTAATAGGTGTTCAAGAAGTAACATTTGCGTCAGCAGAAAGTGTAAAAGGAATAGTTGCATCGGCAAACAGTGTTATGACATAGGAGCTGTGGAGGGGGGGATGGGCTGGGACAGGGTGGCTAAAGGACCCCTAACTACGCAGGGTTTCCAGTAAGGCAAGGCTGCATTTTAACAACTAGGTTGCAACAATCAACAAAATTATATATCATGTCATGGTGATACTACTCATAGCATAAATTAGATTGAGCGTGAGTTGTTCAAAACTATCAAGAGTAAATAGACAATGAGATCTGGCATAACCTGTTTTTTTTTCACACACACACACACACACACACACACACACATACACACACACGCACACAGAAAAAATAAAATAAAACTAAAACAAGGAAGCCATGATATACATTCCAGTAAAGATTAGATAATGTTACACAGAATTTATGTATAAATTGATGCATATTAAGTTGTATATTCTCATTTCATTATTGTACTAAACCTATTAGAAAAAAAAGGGAATTGTAATAAATAAGTAAAAAACCAAGTGTTCCATTGTTCTCGTCGATTGCAGGAGTGTCCCTGGTTTTTTACTGTCCTGAACAGTTGACATTTTATTTTATTTTTTTTTACTGGAGAGAAAAAAAAAAAAGGAAAGGAAAAAAATAAAAAAAGTAAATACCAAACCGGGGAAAACAATAGTCCCGTCATCCATAATGCAAGACACTCAATCATCAGTCTAAGGGCTGCTTGTCAGTCGAGTCCCTTTTCAACCAACCGTCACAAAATTCCATTGCGTTCGTAGCACAGCAGCCATCTTGTGGCGAGAACCGTTAGTTGTGACAAACGATGCACTGCGGAGCAGTCCCACCGTGGCATACATACAGTACAATCAAGACTGAATTGGAATTAGAAAAATACAGGTACAAAATGATTACATTCGAGAAGACAGTACTAGCACAAAAGGATATTATTCAGTCATTTAGGTAACTAATATAGGAATTTTAGATCTATAGAGGCAATATTCTACATAGAAAAGATGAAAAGATGTGGAATGGTAGTAATATGGCTGTCTTTGATGTGGGGTGTTGTTGTTTTTTTTATTGGCTGTACTATAAGCACATATCGCAAAATGCATAATTTCAAAGATGGGGTAAAAATTATTTGTTTTCTTGAAAGATCGCGATCGTTTTGGTTTGGGTCATAAGGTGCAAACACTGTTTATTAAAAGAGGCATTGTGTGGTGCCCTTTTTTTTGCACACCAGTCGAACTCTGGGTTCAAATTGAAAGGAAACCCCTCGAGACACACATGATTTGTTGTGCTGAGAGCATATATTGGTTTTCTTTTTTAAATTTTACAGAACATTCATACAGAGACACATTAAAACAAAAACGGGAACAAAGAGAACACACAAAAAAAACTAAAATGAACAAATAAAAAATATTAAAATGGCTGCCAGCCCAAAACTAATCATTTAAATAACACGTTTGCTAATAACTAGCAACAACTAGTAATTTCAAACAGATACATTGTAACGCCTTAAAAAAAAACAAAATCCTAATAAGAGCAGATGTCACATATTGTTACTGCGGTGTGTTGTTCAGGTGCTCAACAAATGGTCCCCAAATGTTTTGAAATCTGTTCCATGTGTTGGTTTTCCTGAAACGTAGTTTTTCCATCCGAATGACGAACAGCATCTCATTAAGCCATTTTTTTTTAAAAACAAGGTGCAGTCAGATTTCCATTCTACAAGAATGAGCTTTTTTTTTTAGCCACCATCATACCCAGACACAAAGCAGTTCTTCATCATAGAGATCCATCTAGGGATGGCCAGGTTACAGTTAGGCTCAATGTCTTTGTTGTAGGCATTTGCAAACCAATCAGAAATGTGATCAGAAGTAGGTGTGTAACACTGGGCAGAGCCAGAACAGATGGTGCAATGGTTCTTCGGCAGATTTACATTTGTCGCATATTGGAGAAACTGATGGGTAGAACGGATTTAATTTAGCTTTGGAATAACCAAGTCTGTGTATTACCTTATATTGTATGAGTCTATACCGACCTGTTCACAGAGCAAGAGCGAATACGTGACAACCATAATTCTTCATGTACAGCTGCATTCAGATCTCAGGCCCAAGTTTCCCTGATATGACTGCTAGCAATAAAAGTGTTGGAAAAAGTTAACAAACTGTGTAACCATTATTTTCTAGTCAGGAGGAAGTAATAAAAGATAATTAAAAACTGAGATTTTTGGGAATAGATTCAAAATGGGATACATTTGGTTTAACAAAGTGCCTAATTTGGAGGTAGAGAAGAAAGTGATTTTGGAAGGTTGTGCTACTAAATTATGCAAATTGGTTGTCTATGTATAATTCCTCTATAGATCTAATTCCTTCTGCTCTCCATAGTGAGAATGCCCCATCTGATTGTGCAGGTTTAAACAAATTATTAAAAACATATTGGCATACAGATAGATGTCTGTGTGATCTGAGAATTAGTTACTAATTCTGTAGAATTCTTTATGATAAATTTGGTTCAATCAAATGATTGAGGGATCCTGGAGACCAATGATAACTTATCCAGATTGCCATTTTGAAACGTCATAAGTGTTTATATGTCTTGGGAGACAATGTAACGATAGCAACGTGTACATAACAGAGGCTGGCAGCCGGAAAGACCAACAGCTAAAAAACAACGAAAAAAAAAAAAGAAGCCCCAAAGCTTCCCAAACTGAAGCACAAGCTCTTCATCTCTACGGAGGACCGCCGGGCAGCCACAAGTAAACGAGATAGTCTCCTCCCCCCCCCCCAAAATGGAAACAAAAAAGAACATACATAGCTCCTCACTGGCAATATTAGATAATCACAATAATCTAAACCCATCCATTCAACGTTTAAGCAATACAAGTTGGCTCTCATATTCACCGAACGGCCCTGTTGTCGTCTACAGGCTCTGGTCCACAAAAAGTCATTGCCTCTCCGGGGCTGTTGAACACCTTCTGCTGTCCGTTGTGGTCAATGTGCGGCTGGGGCAGGAAAACATGGCGAGTGTTTGAACGCCTTCTCCCTCAGCGCCTTCATCACCTCGTGGAAAACAACGCCGCTGCTCCATAACCCCCGGCGGTATAATCAGGGTCTCCCGTATTCTAGTGGCCGTTGCCCTGCCAAGATGGGCAATCTTCTCCTGTTCCTGGGCAAAATGCACTCAAAAGTGCAAGAATCATGTGTGGCTTGGCTGCCGGCTGGCTTCTGGTTGCAGCGCGCAGTCCAATTAATGGGTTGGGGAAGTTGTCTTTTCCCAGTAGTTTAGGGAGTAGCTCAACGGCAAATTCTGTTGCTGTCTCCCTTTCTCCTCCCCACTGGGATGCCCACATTTCTTATGTGACTGTGCCCGTGTCCCTCCAGATCCATGACCTTACGGCGGAGTTTATGGTAGTCGTCGCTGAGCGTGTTGAGGTTTGTCCAGGGCTCCGCTGTAGCTAGCCTCCGAATTAGCTCTTGAAGGGTCGTCACGAGCGACTGAACCTTTTCTTCAAATTTATCTTCACATTTTTTTTAATCAACACCTGCACTCATTGAACGAGCGTTCGATGAGTGCAGGAGCTTGTCCGACATCTTTTGCCAAATTAGAAGCAATCCATCCTCATCTCCTGGGAGTTCTTGACAAACTTTGACAAGCTAGCCTCGGCGGCAATAGGGGTACAGCGCTGGGACTCTGCCTTTTCCTCTCGTCTAGATTTCTCAGCCATAACTGCGACGAATTTTACTCAACTTTAGCCAATGGAACTGTTCTACGATGAACATAATAACATTTCTATAAAATAAAAA
>OMNS01000414.1:0-12614 GCA_900303225.1 Laemonema laureysi | reverse complement strand
GCTGCTGTGAGGATGTCGGATTCTCTTTTCGTCGAAACAGGAAGAACTGTTTACTTATCGAGTATCATGTTAACCTCAACAGAGGAAGCATATGTTTAGCTGCCGAGGGTTGGAATTGATGATATCGCGTTACCTTGTTGACTTTCCTCTCCCTTTCTTCAAGAACACAGGGTTGTGCTCTAGAACGTGGGAGAGACATTGGAAGTGGCTTAGTTATATGTTGTTGTTGTTGTTGTCTCGTTGAGATGTTGCTGAAGGAAGATGATTATGTCCATGTCGTACCATGCTGCTGTCGTACGTCATAACCTTTTCAATGTGAATGCTGGAAAAGACAGTGGTTTATTCTACTGGTTTTTTTGTAAATATCCATGTGTAGCGTTGAGCTATACCAGAGCTTCCTTCTGATTCCTACAATCTCCATTGTATTATTTATCAGTTTCACATGATCAGGTGAGATATGTAATATGGAAAACAGCTGCAAATGTATAACGTTACGTCGTAGTTACGTCCAGTTCATGGGGCATATCAAACATACAAACATACACGCAGCCTGTTTTACCACGCCTTCATTGTCCACACCAGACATTTTCATAGATTGTATTTTTGAAATATTATTTGGACAATTAAAAATATTAAATAGTTCTATCGTTGTTCTTGTTCTGTCATAGGGGAAATGTGTCAACGGTATGTCTTTTTTTTTATGCCTTGCAATGCAACAGGGCGTCTCATGTTACTAAGAATTGACCATGTTCCCTAGATACATATAAATGCATTTATTTGTATAGTTGGAAATATTCATTAGGATTGATCTCTTCTCAGTATACAAGATCGATTCTAATGTAAAATGTGCTATTACCAAAGGTGCTCAGAAAAAAAGACAATTATTTGAAAAGCCAATAAAACCATTGTAGGCCAAAATACACATCAGACAAGTATAAAACTATAATGCATTTTCTGATTCATAGAAATTACTTTGAGTGCATAAAAAAAGATTGAGGCCAAATCCTTTCCCAAAAGCTACAGATGTACTAGCTAGAATATGTTACGATATTTAAAACATGTACAATGTGCTGAATCATACACATTTAAAAATCAACATTACTGCGCTCTCGCCACAGCCTTCAGCTGAGCCATAGATGGATATGAACAAATCAATCAAGTGTGTGTACATATATATAACAAAAAATATATTTATATATATGTGACAAATAAACATCTTTAATGTATTTATATATATATATATATAAATAAATAAATAAATAAAATAGGACACAATTTTACTATACTTACTTTTATTATTTTACTATACTACATAATACCAGTATACCAGTAGTAGTCTACCATGTAGACTTTTTTTAAAGGCGATAGTCTATCCATTTCCAAATCATCAGGATAATTCGTCCTACTAGCTTACTTGAAGGAGTGTGTCATGGTTCCAAAGTACTGTCTATTTTCATGTTATTTTTTTAATGTTAACTGTATACAAAGATCAACACTCATTTAGAAATATGCAAATAAAAGGTACCAGGTAGAAAACGTTGATTACTTCCAGTATATATTACATTCTGCTATGGTCCACTGATCCAGTTTGTATATATATTTTTTGCATTATGCTTACCCACAGCAATTCTGATTGGGCCTCTGAAGTTCCGATCATGCAGGTTCTACTGCATGTGGGCTTCTGTAAGAATATCTAAGCATTTTTTTCCTGCATTCATCACTTCATTTGCATAGCAGCTGCATTGGCGATAGCATACTTCTTCCAGCAGCCAATACAATCTGCTGCATACTGTCACTTTTATGCCTGACTCTGGAATGCGTGTTTGTGCCAACATTGTAAAACAAGCCATTTAACGGCACCCACCCTTTCACTGATCTGTACCGGCGGCACAGGCAAGCCTGCAGTGTGTTAGGCGACACAATGCTACGAGAATAGCACGTTTCCCCTCCTGCTAGCTGAGGAAATACTGCGCCATGTGCAGGTTATGTCGGATGTATTCCCCTCTTCCTTTTTCAGTCCGACTGAACTCCGTCTCTGACACCGCCCACAGCAGATACAGCACTTTCTGTGCTATGGACCGTTTTTTTCCCGCCGATTTTTCCTTGCTTTATCTCCTATTTCTTTACCTTTACTCCTTTCCTCCCTGTCGCTCCATCGCCTCTATGATTTCCTTTTCTATCGCCCCGTGTGTCAGTAAAGCCTGAAGAGTAGAGAGAGACAGAGAGAAAGAGAGAGAGAGAGAGAGAGAGAGAGAGACAGAGGGACAGAGAGAGTGAGAGAGGCTGGAAAAGAGATGGAGAAACCTGCGTTTTGCTGGCTCTGCATTATGAGAGAGAGAGGGAGAGCGAGAGTCTGAGACGAGTAAGCAGTGAGAGAGAGAGAGAGAGGGGAGAGAGAGAGAGAGAGAGAGAGGGAGAGAGAGAGAGAGAGCGCTAGCAGCAGTAAAGCAGAGAGCCTGTGCCAACTAGAGGAATGCAGCACAGCAATATGAAAGCCACAGGACAGGTCCAGCTCGCCTTGAAAAATGCAGAAACCAAGGAGAATTTTCGGACAGACGGATTCAGTGTACATACCAATAGGTTCAGCGTATGCGCCGATGTATCTGTAACATGCAAACTCCAGTGAATACCAAGCACACGCACACACATACGTTATGCCGTGAGTTTCTCACGTTATAATAATAGGCTCTGACGTTTTATGCGTTAGGATTTAAACCACACGAAAAAAAGATACCCACTACGTCGTCGTCGTCGTCGGCCGTCATTAGCGAACAATGAAACGCATTAAGATTTGCATCCATTAAAATGTGGACACATGCATTGAAAAAAAGCACCTCCTTCTGCCCAGGTCTGAGACAGGGTGGGTACACTGCCACCGTTCTATTTCAGGGAACTGGAAGAGAGCCAGTGAGAGCACATAAACGCACAAGAAAATGACACATTCTCCTCGTCCACCTCACACCATGAGCAAACCTCCCGTATGAGGCGGTGCTGAGGATGACCATATGCCACATGACACGAGGGAGGGTTCAGCACTAGACATGCATGATTATGAAGCCCATGATTGCCTTTATCCATGTTCGGGGCGTGTGAATCCTAATATTATATATATATCATATAATCCTATAATATAATCCAAATATATAATATAAAATTTGATTTTTGTCACTATCTATCTATGACAAAAACGATGGCTGCTGCGCTAGTGTCATGTGAGAAAGATTGTGCCAAAAAGGCAACTACAATTCATCGTTTGAATGAATTCAGTCTGGTCAAAATCTGCACTGTATTGTTGTTGGTTAGATTGTTGACATGAGGATAGCTCTGTCAGGCCACTTGGCAATTCACACACATGGGATGTTATTGTAACAAAATGAAGACATGCGAGATATCTGGGCGCATGGGAAGCCTCGCTTTAAGCTAGACCTGACATTAACGAGCGCACATGTAGCTACAATAAAAAGTCACTTAACAATGAAACAACGGATGACATAAACTCCACTGGAAGAAGGCTACAGAGGTAGCAACTCATATTAAGGAAAGAAAACCGACTGAATTGAACTGCAGCAGAGTGCAACCGTGAACCGTGACATGGGCCCCAACATATGCTCGTGTGTCTCCAGGAGGGCCAGGAGCTGATCCAGGAAAAGCCAGAGTTGCGGCCGGTGGTGCAGCAGAAGCTGGAGGAGATCCGGGAGTGCTGGTCCGACCTGGAGACGACCACCAAGGCCAAGGCCCGGCAGCTCTTTGAGAACAACAAGCCGGAACCGGCGGTCAAGAGCTACTCGGACCTAGACAGCCAGCTCTCCCACCTGGAGCGGCAGCCCCCACAGCTGGAGCAGGCGCACCACTTACCCACCTTCAATGAGCAGCTGCAGAAATTCCAGGTAATCCACTGGGTCCAACAGCCTATATGTCCCAGTGTGGTACATATGACAACAATATTCAATTATTTTTGTTACATTTGATATCCATGATGTATTCCGTTTTTATAATCTTCCCGAGAAGTGTTGCTTCAAACGTACCTTCCAAAGACCAATGTTAGCATAGTATGCATTTACAGGCAATGTTTAACTGGCATTAAAGAATACACTAAATGCTTTGCTCTTGAAAAGCATATAGTGCTCTATGCTTTGCTCTTGGCATCCCCTTACATAACATTGAAACACTCGAACGATATTAAATATCCAAAGCATTTTTTTTTTGCATTTGGTCAGTCACCGCCTGCCTATTTTCGTCACATGACTTTTTCCCTTTTCCCTTTTTTTCCCCCTCCTCCTCCTCCTGGCATAGACCATGGAGTCCCAGATCGGGGACATATACAAGGATGTGAGCGATCTGGGCAGCCTGCAGGGAGTGTGCCTGCCCCAGCGGGTGGCAGGCAACAAGGAAGGCGGAGAGCAGTCAGGCGTGGTGGAGACCCGCATCGTCCGGCTCATTGAGCCCCTGAAGGAGAGACGCCGCATCCTGCTGGCGTCCAAGGAGATGCACCAAGTGGCCCAGGACCTGGAGGATGAGATGGTGAGCAGCAGCAGCAGCATCCTTCAATCCTCACTTCAATCCATCCTCAGTGACGCTCTACAGATGAGCTACACTTCACTCATTCTTCTATTTTTCCTCCCCGATCCTCTTTTCTCTGTACTACTGTATCTCAATGTACACGTATATCCGCATGCCACTACGCCACTCTATGTCTATGTCTCATTTTAAAGTAAGCGGGTCATGGAAATACATACAGTATATAGTGCGCAGCTTGTGTTTCACGACACACCTAAAATATCTTTTCAACTTTTACAGCTGTGGATTCAAGAGAGGCTTCCCTTGGCGTCTTCTAAGGAGTACGGCAACAACCTGCAAAGTGTACAGCAGCACGTGAAAAAGAACCAGGTGAGACTGCTTCATTGAAACCCCGCCCACTAACCCTAACCTTAACCGCACGCACAACAACAACAACAACAACAACATCGTCGTCAGACTGCACAACATTCGCCAAACAATTCGGTCGAAACTCTGCCGCCACTCACTGTCTCCATCGTTGTCCTTTCCAGACGCTTCAGAGGGAGCTGACGGGCCGACGTGCTCGCGTGGAGGAGGTGCTCGACCGGGCGGGCATCATCGCCTCGCTGCGGACCCCCGAGGTGGACTTTGTGCGCGAGGGGGCGGGGCACGTGCGGCAGCTGTGGGAGGTGCTTCGGCTGGAGGCGGAGCGGAGGTCGGTGATGCTGGACGCCGTGCTGCAGGCACAGCAGTACTACAGCGAGGCGGTCAAGGTGGAGTCCTGGCTCTCTGGGCAGAAGCTGCAGGTGGCCAACGAGGACAAGGGCACTGTAAGGAGCCAATACACGCGTCAATCATAATCAAATCAATGCAACTTTATTCATGTCACACGTTTGGTGCAATCCACAGCAGTACACGCAGAACGTGCTTAACAGGGAAACAACAACACAGCAAGAACAAGTATAATATAATATAATATATATGTATTATCGAAATTAAATAAACCAGAATCACATTCACATACATTTCAGAGGTAGATTTAAACAGAAATGTCGACACTACTTGATTAGAGGAAAGCTAAACTAAATAGGTGTGTTGTTGTATCTAAGACGTATTGACAGATTGTGATGCCCTCTGTTCCTCTGGCAGTCCGTTCCAGAGGTGAGGAGCATAGACACTAAACACTGCCTCCCCATCGGTCTCGCTTCCTCACCTTAGGAACAACAAGGAAAAGCCAAGTGCCAGAGGACCTGAGGCATCTGGAAGGAGCATACATTAAAAGCTATAATCGGACATGCATCACCGTAACATTTAAACGGTGCCATGTGCTGTATTGTGATGTTACCAACCTGTTTTGGTTGTTATTGTTATTGTTGTTTTCAGGACGAGGAAAGCACTCTACAGCTGCTGAAAGGCCACCTGGTCCTGGAGCAGACCGTGGAGACGTATGCAGAGACCGTAGGCATGCTGTCCCAGCAACGCCAACGCCTGCTGGAACTGGGGCACCCCGAGAGGTAGTGTGTAGTGTGTATTCCAGTGATAAGGGTGTTGACAGTGCTGTTTTAAGCATTGGTAGGCAGATAGTGAGGCCAGAGTGTTTTTAAGTGTGGAGACTTTGAATTGTAGGGATGCCTTGATTATTTTCGATTTCAACACACCTTGGAGTCGTGCAAAAGATGTTTGTTTTCATAGCTTGCAAAGCGTATGAAGTTAGACTTACCAAACCGACGCACCACTAACTAACAACGTGCGTGTCCCCAGTCACGTTCCTGATGTGTCCCGTTCCTCTTCTTCCTCCACTTTCCAAACAGCCAGCAGATCACCAAGCAGCAGTCCCACATAGACCGGCTGTACGTGTCGCTGAAGGACATGGTTGAGCACCGCAAGACCAAGCTGGAGCAGCAGTACTGGATGTACCAGCTCAACAAGGAGGTGGAGGAGCTTGAGAAGTGGATCACCGAGCGAGAATCGGTGGCCAGCTCCACCGACCTGGGCCACGATTTGGAGGACGTCACGGTGGGTGTCTTGAGATAGTGGATACTTGCTATGTCCTCAGTGAAATCAAGAAGTTTTGTGACAGTCGTACACGTTCTCTCGCGTTTTATTACATTACATTTTATTCATTGTACAATTTTCTATCATTCATATATTTATATCGTGTCTTTTTTTCTTTACGCAAAATAACAGATAGTAGGAAGAAGAACAAATACTTTACAGATCTGTTGTCTATTCTACCTACATCCCCAAGGAAAGACCCCTTGAATGTCTAAATTTACTGGATAAAAATAAATACTACAATTAAGTAAGCTTTAAAAAACAAAAACAAACAGTCACTACACTCCTGGTGGAAGAGTAACTAACTAGTATGTGACCATTTTGGTTTGGTTTGGTTTGGTTTAGGTCCTTCAGGGGAAGTTCACCAAGTTCTCCATGGAGACGGACAGCATAGGCCAACAGCGGATGGAGCAGGTGAACAAGATGGTGAATGAGATGATTGACCTGGGCCACGCGGACGCCGCCACCATCGCCGAGTGGAAGGACGGCCTGAACGAGTCATGGGCCGACCTTCTGGAGCTGATGGAGACGCGCAGGCAAATGCTGATCGCGTCCCACCAACTCCACAAGTTCTTCACAGATTGCAAAGAGGTACGCCGGTGGTAGTGCTGCCATCCAACCGTAGAAACGGTTGTAGAAAAGGTTCTGGGTTTGGATCCCTAATGACCTGTAAGCCGTCATTGAGTGAGATACCTAACTCCCATATGTGCCTCATGAAATTTCCTTATCTGTTGGTCCTTCTTTAAGAGGTAAATTGTCTGGGTCGGCCGTGTCCGGCATCTATTTATAAAAACCTTGCGATGATGACGATGATGCTCATGATGATGCTGTCCTGTGCCCTAGGTCTTGGCTCAGATCGCGGGGAAGATGAGGCAGCTGCCAGAGGTGAGGGCGTGCCAGGCCAGTATCGCCAACCCGGCCACCCTGCAGAGGCTCATGCACTCCTTCGAGCACGCCCTTCAATTGCTCGTCGCGCAGGTGTGCACTCTGGCTTGCCTTGAGAAAGTCCTCGCACAAATCAAGTCAATTCACTGTCCAGTAAAGGGAAGGGAGTAACATATGGATGTGTACATGCGACCCCCATTACATTCGATTTTTCTGCATTTTTTTGCCTGAGAAAATGTGAAATTCCAAAGAGAAGATGACTAGGTCATTGGGATTTCTTTTGTGGGAAAAGAATTTGGGGATATTCATGATGACATGGCTTTCTCTACCTTATCTAATAGCATGACCTAATCCACCTCCATCTCCTTCCCCTCTCGGTGCAGGTAAGGCAGCTTCAGGAGAACGCTGCCCAGCTGAGGACCATCTACGCTGGGGAGAAGGCGGAGGCCATCATGGTGAAAGAGCAGGAGGTGATGGAGGCGTGGAGGCAGCTGCTGAGCTCCTGCGAGGCCAGCCGGGTCCAGGTGACCTCGGTGACGGACAAGGTGCAGTTCTTCTCGGTGGTGCGTGAGAACCTCATGTGGATGGAAGGCATCATGGGCCAGATCAGATGGGATGAACCCAGGTGGGTCTCCAAGTTAACGTCAGAGCAAAGCTCCAATTCATTCATTCGTAGTTTTTGGTAAAAAAAGATTGAAAGCATTGGGCCCTTCCTTAAAACATTTTCATACTGTACAAATTGTCAACATGATTTACAGTCTATATGCAGTTTATCATCACAAAATGTTCGATTGTGTGTTCTTCCAAATTAAGGTAAAGTTTCAACCAGCGAGTCAAATATCAGTGTTTTCAAAAAAAACGGTGATCAGAATATACTCTATAACTTCTAAAAATGTCCAATGCAGTTCCTCTAGCGTTCAGCTAGCATTAGCCATGTGGCATGTTATTGTTTGTGCTGTTTCTGGATGAGTATTGTGTCTTCTGCATCAGGGATGCGTCAATGCTGGAGTTGATGATGAAACAACACCAGGAGCTGAAAGCCAAGATGGACGGCCGCAGTAAAACCATACAGCAGTGTGCCGACCTGGGGAAGATCCTACTGGCTGCTGGTAATCCTGCATCTGAGGAGGTCAGTCGAGCAGACAGTGTTTAACACCAGAATTATAATCGGTTGAAATACATTTGTTGATAGGCTACTATAAGAAATCCGACTCCGTACACTGGTGCCTGAAGGGTGTATGGGTATAAAAAGAACTAAGCACTAGCGTTACTATCACAGATCAATAGCTTACATACAACAACAGCGCACACGGTTTATTCCTGGCTGGCTGCACTGTAGCCATCAAGTGCTATGACCATGAGTGCCATGATGTACGTATATTTCACCCACAGATAAAGGAGAAGCTAGACTGTCTCCTAGCCAAGCAGAAGGATATGGTTGAGAAATGGGAGAAGCACCAGGAAAGACTTCTACGCAGTGAGTAACACTGCAGATCACTGGAGGATTTGTAAAGAATACTTTAACTATAAATGTTAAACAATGTTAAACAAATGTTAAAAGATGCAACCCTCTCACCAACACAAATGACAAGTGAATACAATGAGTGCTTGAACCGTAAAATCTAAATCCAATATTCTAATATCAAACATCACACTACGATGCATATAGAACCATACCGTCACACGTTGGTGACGGGGGCCATTGTGTGCGGTGTCTCTTCCAGAGCAGGAGATGTTCAAGTTCGCCCAGGAGACGGTGAAGGCGGAGGCCTGGCTGAAGGCCAAGGAGCCGCTCATCTCCTCATCTCCTCCAAGGCAGGGAGGAGAGACCCAGGCCCAAACAGACGAAGTTGAGCAGCTCATTCTCCGCCATGAGGCTTTCCGCAAGGCTGCCGTAACCTGGAAAGAACGCTTCAGCTCGCTACGCCAGCTTTCTGCAGTAAGCTTGACTGTAGATTGACAGTCTATCATACGCTGGAGTCATTTAGCACAGCGATTGGAAATAGAAAAGAAAGGGAAGAAAAAGGAACACCTGACCTTGGGGTGTCCTGTTAGCTTAGCAGGCAAGGGTGCATGCTGTGCGCTAGCACCATCGTGGGCTTAAATTTGTTTTGTGACCTTTGTTACATGCTGTGCACCCTTGTTTGCGATTTCCCATTTGCACTGGCACTTGCTCCATTGTATGCTATCCAATGAAGCAGGCATTACATCTCTGTGGGATTATACATGTTGTTTTTAATGTAGAATTGTTTTAACGTAATTTCCCTCACCTACTACTGGGTTCATGCCCTGTTGTTGTTTCCTCAAACTCCTTTTAGGCGGAGAAGAAAAAGGAAGAGGAGCAAAAGACTACTCCGCTCTCTAGTCGACGGATGTTCCCCCTGTCCTGTCTGACGACCAGCAGTGCATCCTCTAGTCCTGCCTCCTCTTTCCTTAGGCAGACAGTCCAAGCCCACATTGAGCCCAAGCCCATGCAGAGCAACCTGGAGCTGGCCGCCACCTCTGCATCGCAGAGACTGGCCTCCGCACTGGGCAGCTACTCCCCGGTCCTGAATGGATCCAACTACCATGTACTGGATCAGCAGTGTAGCAGGAAGCTGGAGGGTTCTACTTACCTTGGCATGAACCACCAGGCAGCAGCTGGGGGTGGAGATAGCACCGGCTACTCGGGGTTGAACCCCCAAAGTGGTGGAGGAGAGAGCTCTGGTTACCTGGGAGTAAACCATCAAACTGGAGGAGGTTCCGAGAGTTCGGGCTACCTTGGACTCAATCCTGGGTGTGTGGGCAGCTCTGGCTCCCTGATGCACAACTACCAAGGCAGTGGTGGGTTTGACGGTTCTGGTAACATAGTTCAAAAGCAGAGCAGCGGGAGTCTAGGAAGCTCAAGCTATTTACCACAGCAGCAGAACATGGGCAGTTCTGGCTATCTTGCACAACAGCAAAATATGGGAAGTTGTGGCTATTTGGCACAACAGCATAATTTAGGTAGTTCTGGCTATTTGGCACAACAGCCAAATTTAGGTAGTTCAGGATATCTGGCACAGCAAAATATGGGGAGTTCTGGATATCTGGCACAACAGCCTAATCTAGGTAGTTCGGGATATCTGGCGCAGCAGCCAAATGTAGGTAGTTCGGGATATCTGGCCCAGCAAAATATGGGAAGTTCTGGATATCTGGCACAGCAAAATATGGGAAGCGGAGTTCTCATGGCGCAAAATTATCAAAGCAGTGCTGGCATGGGCAGTTCGGGTTATCTAGCACAAAATCATTATGGCAGTGGGAGCCTGGGCAGCTCTGCATTCCTGGCTCAGAGCGGCGGTATCATGGACCCTAAAATGGCATACGCATGGCAACACCTGAAGGCAGACTTCATGCAGCCCAAGATCAATCACATCCACAAGGCGGTGAACCCCCTGCTGGAGGCCAGCAGAATGCAGAGGGAACAGTACGGGGACATTCCCATGGCGGATATGTGTCCAGAGTCGGGACTGGATCTCCTCCATGGCAGGCTCCAACGGGACCCCCGTGGCAGCCGCTCCGACCCCCAGATGGACCACCTGAGGAGGGAAAGGGAGTACAAACTGGGAAGGCAAACCTCCAGCGAGCAAGAGATCCAGGCCCGCCTTAATGAGCTGCCCATGATCGTCCGGCAGGAGCGTCACCGGAGGCGTATGGAGCGGCAGTCTTCCAGCGAACAGGAGGGGACTGGCAAGCCGCGGCTGCAGAGGCAGGACTCCAGCGACTTGGAGGGCTCAGTGAAGGACGGATCAGTGAAGGACGGCTCTGACAAGCGTTCAGGGTGAGTGGGTGAGCCAGCTAGCATTGTCGTGTTGACTGTGGCAGACAATTTCAAATGCTCGTAAGTTCCATACAGGTTTGCCCCATTGGCACTGGCCAAAGTGAGACCAGTGCCTTTGATGTTGATGTTGTGCTTCAGTGTGGTGAGTGACTTGTCTCTGTTGATACAGGGATAAGAGGTCAACTATGGCGGAGATCGTGGAACAGGCGCAAGAGAGAGAGGTGAGTTATACTGCGGTAACCAAGGAAACTACTTCTCTTTTGTTGAGGACCTAAGTGACACCCTTGTCTCATCCCTATCACCTCAGACCCAAGGAGAATCCTACCGGCCCTCCAGCAGCCTCTCTGCGCCCGTGACTCGCTTCGACGGGCGACCTCGCGCTCGAGACCGCCCCAAGCCAAGGAGGAGGCCCCGTCCGAAGGAACCTGAAGAGACGCGGCGGTCCCGCTCCGCCCCGGCGACCGGTGCTCCGACGACGCCCCAGCCACCCTCACACACTGCCCAAACCGAAGGCTTCCTCTACCGCAAAAAGGCCTCTTCTTCTGACCTGGAACTCCAACAGAGGAGCCCCAATAGGTACATCCAGGGCTTCTGAATATAGGACCGTCTTCTTCTAATTACTAGTTATTGAATGCTTTAAAAAATATTGTTTTTAAATATGTTTTTTTACAGTAAGTCCTGGGCAAACGTATATTGCGTGTTGACCGACGGAAGCCTGACCTTTTATAAGGACGCAAGGAACCGTACCGCAACGTACAACGACGAGCCTCCTGTTGACCTCGCCAACTGTACATTTGACCCCTCATTTGGCTATAAGAAGAAGAAGAATGTCTTTGTCCTCAAGTAAGAAAACTATTAAAATATCTTTCAAACATTTGGAATTGACATAGGCAAATTGTTATGAGAGATACATTCATAGGGCTGAGACAATAAGTACTGTCAAGTATAAGACACATTTGTTCATCTTGTTCACTGTGTTTCTCTGCCACAGAGCTAATGACGGAAACAACTTCGTATTCCATGCAAGAGATGAGGTAAGAAAACCTGTCAGAACATCTGAGTGCAGTAAAATCATCCATATGAGATGGAACTAGAATGTAATCAAACCTCATGAACATGCGTCAGAAGAAGTAGAAGTATTTATTTTGCCACTATTTTGTCTCTTATCTCTATTTTGGCTGTCTTACTTCCTGCTGCTGTAACACCCGGATTTGTGTCTATCTATCTGTCTTATCTATCTATCTAGATTTTCCTTTTTAACAATTTCAGTTTTACAATCTCAAGTGTGGCACTTTGTGTAAATCGGGAAATTGTGTAAATCGTGTAAATGGCTAAATCGTTTGTCATTCCCCCGTGTGTTAATAATAGACATGTTTCT
>OMNS01000410.1:0-10824 GCA_900303225.1 Laemonema laureysi | reverse complement strand
TTTGATTGTGTTGTTTCCGAGATCCCTTTCAAAGAGTAGGAATCCCATCAAAACCTGAATGACACTGACATTTGATTATTATTATAATTATAATAATTATTATTATGATTGAGCCTTGTCAGCCATCTAAGCTGCAGGTTGTATGTGTGGTTTATTTTGCGCTGCAGAGCCCAGATGGGAAGTACCTGGCCAGTGGAGCCATAGATGGAATCATCAACATCTTCGACATCGCCACTGGGAAACTACTCCACACGCTGGAAGGTAGACATTTATTTACTATTGATTATTAGGCGTGTATTACCATTATGTGGGCACCACAAGTACAACTGGGCTACCTTCCCTTTAACATAAATCCACGTTCTCTTCGCAATGCGAGTCGACAAAAACTCCACAGCACCGAAGGTGACGGACGGCCAGTTCCTGAATGATGTCTCTGTCCTCAGGTCACGCTATGCCCATCAGATCTCTCACCTTCTCCCCGGACTCCCAGCTGCTGGTCACCGCCTCCGACGACGGCTACATCAAGATCTACGACGTGTGAGTGTCCCTCTCCACACGTTTCTATTTGCTGCAGCTTTATACCCAGGCATTGGTTTCGGACCCATTGAGAATTCAAGTGAATTATCTTCTCTCTTATCGCTCCGCTCCGTAACACTAGATTATTGTATTTTTTCCCCGGGTTTTGCAGACAACATGCCAACCTGGCGGCCACGCTCAGTGGCCACGCCTCCTGGGTCCTCAGCGTCGCCTTCTCCCCTGACCACGCCCACTTTGTCTCCAGGTGAGACTCTTTGGACTCTTTCACAAGAGAGTAGCTTCCTGTTTGTGAGGGTGTAAATATATGCTGTTGACACGTGTGGTTTTGAAATCTGTCCCTGGTTTTGTGTTCAGCTCATCAGATAAGAGTGTTAAGGTGTGGGATACAAACTCCAGAGTGTGTGTCAACACTTTCTTTGACCATCAAGACCAGGTGAGGAGTGGGAACCATCAAACCATCGGCTATTTTGTAATATGAGAGTACTTCATATGCTTGTTGTGAAACAATCACGGTCTGGTTCTCCATTAATAGATGTTTCTGACCATGTTGCTTACAACGCGTTCCCATCATTTCTTTCATAATTATTGGAGTCTAAATCAACACCTGTGTTCCCAGGTGTGGAGCGTCAACTACAACAACACGGGCTCTAAGATCATCTCTGCAGGCGAGGACCGGGCCATCCACATCTACGACTGCCCCATGTGACCAGGGGACGGACCAATAGAAACGACGAAAATGTAACATTGCAAAACACATTCTCTTATTTGGTTCATCCAAATAAACAGAGTTATAGGGGGGTAGGTGGCTGTTAAGGCAGGTTGTAAAGCTATTTTTCACTGGCCTGCTTTGGTCAAATAAAACTTTTTTTTTTCTATTTTGGCTCCTTTGGCAGTTTTTATGTTTATAAGCAATGATAGCCACCTAGTGGCTGAGACGAGGAACTGTAGCCTATGTATTTCTGGTAGTCAGACGACCCTTCACAGTAAGAGTGCATTTAGATTCTATTTCATGTAAACACCCATCTCTTCATGCTATATTCTATATACATTTGTTTTCCTCAAGATGTTTGTCAGAATTAATCAAGGAAAAAAACACTACTTTCATGATTAATTCTGAATCCATTATACATGTCTTGAGGGGCGTTGAGGGGGTTAATGATAATTCTCTCCCCACTGTGGTCCATTCGTCCTCAGTAAAGGTCCAGTCACCACCTGTAGCAGTTTGACAAACCGTCCTTTATTGTCTTCCATGTGTACTGCTCTGATGCCAAACACAACACACAAGTAGGAGCAGTACGATTGATAGATTTCCCCCCCCCCCACGTGTTTAGATATTCATTAGACGCTTTACATACAGGGACACTAATTATCACTTCCTTTTATCATTTTTATCAGTCCATTTGACAGGTCAGACTTGACATCAACGCCAACCCCACTTATGTTACAAACTGGTTTCCAGTGACAAAATGGCCAAAGACGACTACAATTACACTTTGATATCCCGCTGGAGGCAAATTGCAGTGAGGATTGACATGTGTTCATTAAAAAAAGAAATAAGCACTGGTTACCAAAAGTTGCAACCGTAATCCAACAGCTCCCTGGTATCCCTGGATTACAACGTTGCACATGTGAACACATAGTCACTGAAACAGTTCTGTAAAAGCTGGTCATTTTCTCATTTTTAAAGTCAAAGGTAAATCAAGGTGATTTAAAAATAAGGCAGTGAGACATCAATTTCCAACACTCCTTGAAGGCTCCTCTACAAGGCAAACACAAAGCACACTAAATATGTTATTGTGCTTTGAAGTCCTAGCCGACTCCTGGCAAAAACAATTGCATTGGCAAGGAAAAGAAAACAAATCAGCAATAAACATCGGCATCAGTCGCGATCAAATGATCCGTCGATCACATTGGAATCTTGAATACACTATTTTCCACGGCATAGGAGCAACCTGCAGAGATTAGATGAGCAAGAGGAACATCTTTACCAACCCCCCTACGACACACGTATTTAAAGTTTGTACATAAAAGGTCTGTCCACTGGAACGCACCACACAGACATACGATAAGATAAAGATTTACTTTGGGAAAGTATGCATTTCTTGTTTGGCAAATGTCATCGACCAGCTTTATGGAAAACAGGTGGGCTTACAATTAAAAAAACAAAAAGACTCATGTTAAAACCACACGTCAACATATTTTATACAAACACTCAACGTTCCCACATCCAATGTGACGCCACGAGACACGACAGAAGACCAAGCTACTGTACTTAACGGTTCTCTTCTCCCCCAGGGTGCTTTGGGGCAGGAGGTACTTTGGATTCCTTAAAGAATTATTATTATTTTATAAGTCACCCGTAAAATTGCTATATATACGTTTTGAGTGTTTAAGACTAGGTATAAAATGGCTTCTTCCACAATGGCAGTTTGAGCCGAGCCCGGAACTATGATAAAGCAGCTGTGAAACACGCAAAAACAGATTTAACAGACAAATAACCTCACCCAACCTATACCCTACATTAAACTCTGGTTCTAATCTACAATGCTTGGACAAGTTAATACTAAAATACCTGTACAGGTACAAGTGGTAAGTGGAGGAGTGTTCAGGTGTTTTTGTTTTTATAGCGATAGTTTTTTCCCCCTTTCACCTGGCTGTACCCCGGGTCCTGGTCCTGGTCTGGTCCGAGTCTGATCTGAAACTGAACCAGTTCCAGTTCACCAGTGAGTCTGGTATCCACCAGGGGTCCGTATAAGTGGTCCGGGTTCCGTACACCAATGTCTGCTCTCTCCACCAGGGCCACCAGTATACAGCAAGTCGTCTAGTCTTGACACTGAACCGGTTCAGTTCACCAGTGTCTGCTCTCCACCAGGTCAGCCCGCAGGCTGAGTCTCTTGAGGGTCTCGTAGCCCACCACGATGAGCACCGAGGTGGGCATGGCGGAGATGACACGGGCTGACAGTCCTTTGGTCATCCCCCGGGCCCCCTCCTCCGCCAGCAGCTGCTTGAAGGTCTCAGAGACGGAGGAGCGTCCCTCCACCTGGCAGACAGACACACGGACAAGAAGGTCACCTGCTGCCCTCTACCGCTATATGGCCAACGGTTGACCAATCAACATTGGCAAAATACATGCTCAAGTTCCACATGGTTACAATAATGCGTAATTTGTCTTCCTAGTCAAGCGTGAATTTTGGTTCATATTTGAAAATGCAGCTTCATGGAGAAAACTCCTAATTTGGATGTGAAAATTCACAAACATTATTTTGCGCTTTGGGCTCTACGCTATGGCCATGTGGAAATACTTTTGTCTTCTGTCAGGGTCGTTTACAAGGTCTACAAAAGGTCAAGAAACAAGGTCATTTCAGGACAGAATTAGCAGATTTCTAGGCTAGCAACTTGATGAGTGTCTCCTCCCGCTGGTTTTCTGTGAAGGGTTAGGGTCACACGTGTGTTCCTCAGGACCGAACCGGTGTCAAACCTTCTCGATGGCCACAACCTGCGATTCCTGCGCCGGCCCTCACCTGCACTCTGGCCCGGACCACGTCCATCGGGTTGGTGATGGTGGAGGCCGTGGCTGCGGCCATTGGTCCCGCTATTGCCAGCACCATCAGGTGGGGGCAGCCGCTGGGCGCGACCCTGGACAGCCGCTCTGAAAACATGGAGGAGGGAAGAACGCAACAACATGAGACTAACGTGGAAAACATCTCTCGGTGGTTGGGTTTATGTTTCAGGAAGCGTTAACCAAGAGATAGAAGAACTAAGGAGGGATTTCAGATGATCTGGTTCATTGCGAGAGATAGTACAGCATTTGTTGCGACAATCATAAAAAAAAAATAAAACCCACAATGAGGCAATAATGTCTTGTTTTCTGTACGGTGACACGACACACCAGAAGCAAAGCAAGGGACCGTTACCGCTGTAGAAGTGGTAGAAGGGCCACCACAGAGCACTGTTGGGGATGTAGGTGAGCAGCGAGGCCACATATCCCCGGTAAAACCCACGGAACCCGTCGGCGGCGAATATCTGCACCACGATGTCACGGGTCTGTCCGAAGGTCAGCCGCCCCCGCTTCGCCGTGGAGGACGACGACGACGACGCCGCCGCCACCCGGGGTTTGACCTTGAAGCGGGTCAAGTGCTCGCCCTGGCCCTGCATCATCAGCTGCTGTGACACCACGTCGATGGGCACGGTGATGGTCTGCGCCACCAGCGAGGCCGCGCCCCCGGCCACCAGGGACTTGACCGTGTTGCTGGGCGAGTAGTGCGACACGTACCTGCGCACCAGCTCGTAGGTGGTGATGTAGGCCTGGCCCGACACCAGCGTGAAGGTGCTGACCATGAAGCCCCGGTACAGGCCGCGCAGGCCCTCCGTGCGCAGGATCTTACAGAAGGCGTCCAGCGTGCCCGAGTACAGCGCCTTGCCCTTCTGCACCTGCAGCAAGGTGCGGATGAGGCTGGCGGGGTACACCGTGAGCCGGGTGGTCATGGTCATGAACACCCCCAGGGAGTAGAACTTCCTCTTGTCCAGGTCCTCCCATTCGATGATCTGGATGGCACCTTTCTGCTGCATGGCGCCGCCCCCGACAGAGCTCTGCCCCACCTCGACCTACACTTCTGGAGAGGACACCCTTCCCACGGCCATGTCCTGTGGTGGTAAAACGAGACGACGCGCAAACGTCAACAGACCACTACACTCAGCGTCCGCGGTATACAGCTGACAGGATGTTGACAGTACAAAATGTACATACTGTCAGTTCTAGGTAGAGCTAGGGTATAGGAGGTCGAGCATGTGGTCTGGGAGACGGAGGGCTACTGGTTCGTTGTTATATTACATTATGTTGTTATAGCCTATTCATAGTTTCGACATAATGTGTAATTGTGCGGAGATAATGTAACGTCTAAACCACGCTTCCTGTGACCATGTCTGAAAGACTCCTGATGACTAACAACACAGTACAATAACACATTTTCCTAACATGGTTACATAGGATACCTTGTGGCTGATACATCTATTTTGTCAGATTTTCCACCAAGATTAAAGACGTTATAGCGGGTTCGGATCGGTCCACTAAAACAACATCCTCCACATGTGCAATGTCGCGCTGTCTGCGTTTAAAACCCCACATCCACAACGATTTATGTCAAGCAAGCAAACTTACTTATTTAGAGGCCATTGGCAGACTTTAAGGTCGTCTTCGGACAGGGTCCAGTGTCGTGTGGAGTTTTGCATTAATCGTGCAGGTCTTCTGAAATGCTACGGCCTAGTCTACAAGGTGGTCGTCCAAGAAGTCACGCCTGTGTCTGTTTGCGCCAGCACACAAAGTCAAAGGTGAAAGGTCGTTAGGATTTCCTGCCAATGTCCCACCGAATTATTTTTTAATAAACCACGAAGCGATGTGTAAATGTCAGACGTGTCTTTTAGTTGCGTGTATGTGTTTAAATAAACGTGTAAATGTTTAAATATTAACTCGCTGCGGAAATGGTTGGAGTGCATCCGTGATCACGTGGCCTCTTGTCGAGCATTTAAAGCCGTAGTCGACGTTCCTCATGTCAAAATAAACCTGAACTAAACCATGGAAATGAACCAAATAAACCTAAAAAATAGAAAAAAATAAAAAAAAATATTAAAAAAAAAATACAAATAACAAGTACATAAATACAGTTATAAAAGACACCTTTGGAGACACATCCCGCATAGTCACACTGTCACTCCTGTTATATTTTATGTATATGTATTTATATTTATATTTTATATGTAAAAGTTACTGCTACTCCTACTGCTGCTGTCACTACTACCACTACTGAAACAACAATAATATGAAAATTCTTAAATAATATTCATAATTATTAATAATACGAATCACATAATAACAACTATTACATATTACCATTCATTGTCATTTCTTTGTTGCAGTTGTCCTCTTCGTATCGATTACATCAATATCGATTTACACAAATAAATATTTGGTAAATTGTAAATAGTCGAGTGGGCGCGGCCGTGAAAACCCGGCGTTTCGATTGGTCCGTTTTGTCAGGATCGGTAACGTCACTCGGACGGTCGTGTTAACTCTAGAAGTCATCATGGCGTACGCTGTTGTCGTCCGAGGTAAAGACACACCGCATTATTATATATTATTGTTGGGCAAATGTATCATACGGGGGTGGGAATGTGTCGACGACAACATAAATACACTGATAGCTGTTAGCCTCTGATCTGTTTAAAGTGTCAATGCGATACATGGACGTGAGGCACATAGCTCACAACTGTTAGCCGGGCAATGGCTCCCGAATAACAGCGTATGTTACATCTCGGTTACGCGTTGTTTTTATACTTTCACAGTATGAAAGAGCATTACTAAACCAATCGTTTCCATTTTTTACCAACAACCCGGTTCACTGTCGAGCTGAACCGGGACACTATGTGTCAGTGTGGACCCGGTGTGAACTTAGCATGTCTTATCTTCTCAAGACATGAGGTCAGAAGAGCAGAGCTGGTCATGTTATCGTTAGTGTCACGACCGGGACCTACGCATATATCTGTCAAAACCCTAATAATCCACCCCCTAAACGACCTAACCCAGTCCTTTGCGTTTCGTCATTGGATTATTATGTCGTATTTAAGTGTTTAGGCCGGGATGAACGGGACGCATGTTATTGTCAGGAGAACCGCTTGCATTGCGTCATGTTTTTGTGTTGATTTTACACCTCAGTTCACCTCAGCAATCTGCTTACGTCCTCCTATACTGGACTTGTACAGTGTACATGGATCATTTCATCAAACGTAGGCCTAATACTAAGATGATGTTGGGTTTAGGTTGTCGCCCAAAATGTAGTAGTATTTAAGTATCGACTGTCATTGACTTTCATGTAAATGTAAATGTATGTTTGTATTGTTTATTAAGGTTGTGTGCACATACGTATGTGACGTTTGAGGAACAATTATGATACATTCACATAACTATGTAAATGACAAGCTCAATCTTTTCAGCCAACAAGCCTGTCGGCCAAAGTCAGCTCCACGTTATTATCAAAACGTGACATGTTTAGTAGCAAACACTTGATAATTGTTTAGCCGCTGGCTTATGAGAGAATTGAGAATATTCATGTAGTTGTTCCTTACAAATTTTGAGCAATGCAATGCTTTGGTTGGTTTTCTTATAATACACTTTGTTACGATGTGAGATATTGGTATGCTTTATAAGGCACATTTTGGTACTATATTGGTCTGTAGTGGGATAACAATTAGATAATTATATTGATAAACTAATCAGTGTTGTTACTTTTCTCTTTCAGACCATCCGTACAGCCATTTGATTGACACACTGAAAGATGGCAGTGTTCGATTCTTCAATCCCCAGAAATTAAATGACCCAAGATATGGTAAGTGTAGACTAGCCAACTTTATCTGAATTTTATCAGAGTTCTAGGAAGGAGGGTATGCATTATTCCCATGGTTACGACCCATGGCAACACACACACACACACACACCTCGCCGTCGGTGTCCCTTCGTCATGACGTAGAAGTGTATCTGAAAAGGCACTTCGATGTCACCAATGAAGAACGCCACCCATTGGCACATCAACAGTGACAACATAGCATAGATTACCATGTTGACGAACACATAACACATTCACTGCCCCTTTGAGCGCTTTTGTCATTCAGTGTCGGTGCAATTTGAGTTTTAACGTGACATATATAATGTTATTTCAGGAAAGTTGCCTCTGTCCATCCGTGTCTTGCTGGAGGCTGCCATCCGTAAATGTGACGGCTTTTATGTGAAAGAGGAGGACATCCAGAACATTGTGGACTGGCAGGAGCAGCAGAATGTGGCTGAGGTGCCGTTTCCCCCGTCCCGGATCCTCCTCCAGGACTTCACGTGAGTCTGCTGGTCCTGGTTCTCCACACATAATGGAGCTTGACCCGTCCCCTGACCCTGAACCTGTGCCTGGCTTGTGTTTTAACGTCCACAGAGGCATTCCCGCCATGGTGGATTTGGCGGCGATGCGAGATGCGCTGGTCAAACATGGCGTGGACCCTGGCCTGGTGAACCCAGTGTGTCCCACCGACCTCATAGTGGACCACTCGCTACAGATCGACTTCAGCAAATGGTAAGGTTGCGTCTACGGTACCACTCTACCTTTTAGCCCTCCTGTCGTTGAAATAAGCGAATGATGTGTGTAGTGGTAGAAACAGTCTGTGGTTCTCCCTGATTCCTAACTAACTAACTAACTGTATCCCCTAGATGTCTATAACCTTTCCTTCATGCTCCTTCCTTTTCCCTGTGAGGAATGTGTACTTGCTCTAGGTAGCAGATAGTTTGTAAAAATGTGTATGACAGCATCGCCAGAATAACAAGTCAAATAAACTATGCCTTAAAAAGTAGGAATAAACAATTACTGAAATGGTCTTTAAAGACTGTGTGTGTGTGTGTGTGTGTGTGTGTGTAGTATGAACCTCTTTGTTCTCAACAATTTTCCTAAAATATTGTTTCCTAAAATGATACCCTCAGTGCCATCCAGAACACACCCAACCCGGGCGGAGGAGAGAACCAGAGCCAGGGCGCTCCTCGCACCACCACCTCCTCCACCCCCGCCTCCTCCGCCCCAGGCAGCACTCCCAGGCAGCAGCCTCGGGGTGGGGGCTCCCATTGCGGTCAGAGGGGCTCCTGCAGCAAGGCCAGCTGCAGCGACCCCCCGGCCTCCCCAGGCAGACACCCACCACCGGTCCAGCAGATTGAGAACACGCCCCTGCTGTGCCCCTTCCACCTGCAGCCCGTCTCCGAGTAAGTCTGGAGGTGCTGGTTGGTGATGCTGCAGAAGCTGCTAACCCAGTGGTTCCCCAACCTTGGGGGAGGGTCTCCTGGAATGCATATGGGCTCATTGGAGATTCTGGCTGGTTTATAAGCTTAGTTTGAAACACAGACTGAAGGGTGTAGAGGTGCCTTGTATATCAACAGTCTAGTGATTAGTAGGCAGACTACTCCTAAATGCACTGGAACACTGATAGTACAGCATATGTAATAATACCCCGTCTGTGAATGGGGCCACGGTCCAAAAACCCGGTGCTAACCTCTCCTTTGTTTCTGTTTTCCACCTGCAGGCCGGAAACAGCTCTGAAGAGCCAAGAGATGGAGCTGATCCGCAACAAAGAGAGACTGCAGTTTTTCAAGGTAGTGTCACCTGGGCTGTGTACGTGCACGGAACAAAAGAAACGCTAAACTACTACTTAATACGTCTTAAGACTCATCCAAAGCAGATTTAGAAGTGGGTCAAACGCCTCCATCTCCGCGGTACAGTGCAGCATGTTCAGGTGTGTAAACCTCTGGGTCCTCTTCCTCCTAGTGGTGCTCCAAAGCCTTCCGCAACGTCAACGTGGTCCCGCCCGAGGTGGGCGCCGTGCACCAGGTGAACCTGGAGCACCTGTGCCGCGTGGTTCACGTCAGCGACGGCCTGGTGTACCCCGACAGCGTAGTGGGGACCGACTCGCACACCACCATGATCAACGGACTGGGCGTACTGGGCTGGGGTAAGTCCAAGACAAGTTCTGGCTTGTCTTTACTGTTGAGCACAAATGGCCTCATTATACGACCGTAGACTACATGTCTCACTGCAGCGGACATGGAGTTAAACTGAGGTTTCTGTGAAAGAAAGTTATTAAAACTAAAGGTTTTTGGAGGGTATTCTATGCAATGGATAAGCCTGAAATTGCAACTGTGTTTGTTTTTGTTGAAGATAAAGTAAAAAGCCAGCACACAGCAAATGAATTGTGCTGAGTGCCTAATGTCTGTCACCTCACTACTGCCCAACACAGCAGCTTTGCTCCCCCCACCCCCCTCCCATAAGCCCTCTAGTCTGTGACATCATCGTGGTAACGCTGAGTTCACCTGGGCAGGTGTGGGTGGGATCGAGGCGGAGGCGGTGATGCTGGGCCAGCCGGTGGCCCTGACCCTCCCCCAGGTGGTGGGGTGTAAGCTGGAGGGCTCCATCAACCCCCTCACCACCTCCATCGACGTGGTCCTGGGCATCACCAAGGTAACCACACACGCCTCTGCTCCCTTGGCTGAGATAATTGTGTTTGCTTGGTTTGCTATTTGTTGTTTTGGTGCAAGTAATGGATGGAGTTGGGTTACAACTTTATTTATATCGTGTTTATTGACAATGGAAACAACACAGCAGCGGCGAGAAATACAATTTGTTTAAAATAACAATAACAAAAATGGGAATCAGAGATAATAAACAATTACAGACTACAGATTTAGAAGAACGCTGAACTACATGCGTATGTTGT
>OMNS01000399.1:0-15320 GCA_900303225.1 Laemonema laureysi | reverse complement strand
TAGGGGAGGAGGGAGACTCCAGTGTCATTTGGATAACTTGGATTCCAATAGAGAAGGAATAGTCATGTTTCCTATTAATACATTAAAATGGAAAATATATAAATAAAAAAAAGCACGATATATAGATACTAAGAATACACTGATAATGGGTCAGTGTGTGTAAACAATTCACTCTCAGGGCCAACTTGAACATGAAATGGTTTCAGAAAAGACTCTCTTATGAGCATTGGTGATGTTAATTATCATTGGCGTTTTCCCAAACATCCTTTTGACATTCCTTCACACAGCCTTCATGTCATGGTTTGTTTTGCTGGGCAGGTCTAGTTACATGTCATTAGCTTTTCCTACATATCCAACTGAGACACACTTTATCAACCAACAGACAGCTCCGTCGGCCATGTTTAAGGTACTAGAGATTCAATGTTTAAGGACATTCAAATGTTTGGGAGATGAGAAGAGTTTGAAACTAGAATTTAAAAATAAAATACAAATATAATAAAAGGCATACTCTTCTGAAGGCATAACTGTATTCTGTGATTGATACCTCATTTGAAAACAAACCCAACTTGACAAAACACCAATCATTTGTTGTGGTGTTGTTTAGCTTGCTATATAGACTACTGTAACGTACCAAGACTAAGACTAAGGCACACATACTTCACTGAACAGGACAACAACTTGTTTTTGTTCATTATTTAAATCCTACTAAACATATAAGCCTCAGACGATGGAATCTCATGGATTTGAGATTTAGATCATTTTAGCTATGATAAACTAAGACTAATCGTATCTTTTCAACCGGGGGACTGACAATGCACAAGAGTATTTAGTATTGAGTATTTAGCCAAGGACCAAATGACATTGTGTAGATTTAAGAGATGTAATCACAAAAAGAGCTCTTGTTCTAGTTTATAGGCCTTCTTGTTAGCGTCAGTTGTGAGGATCGTAACACATAGGACTTCCCAATGCAGTTCCTACTCAACAGTAGGAGTAATTGATCTTGGCTACTTAATTTTGTTCATATTTATAACAAAAGAGAAGATGCCATCTCTTTTGTTATAGACCAACGTGATGCATACAAAAATGTTGTGAAATGTGAATGAAAACTGTACATTGATTTGAATATTTTGTCCTTTTTCTAGATGTACATGAATTGTGTACACAAACAAAACCAACTATTCAAACGTACATCATTCCATTTCTACTTGAAACTCTCGTGGGCATAACATGGCACAATATTAGCATGAAAATGCCATCTTTCAAATAAAATGCAAGTACGAGTATGCTTGTTTTGCAACACATTGGAAAGTGAAATGCCAATTAACCTGGAGTTGGATTTCACTTTCAAGGTCTTCTCTTGGTTTAAAATAAATGTGTACACCTTTGCACTTCTATTTTGAAATCGTTACGGAAAGTATATAATTAGGACCGAACCACAATGAAAGGTCAGTCTGTTAAAACAAATATTTTGTTTTTAAGCTATTTGCTAAATATGCATGCAATTCAAGTATGGGTGCTTGGCTAACATTAAATATTAACCTTGTTGCATGTTAAATTACAAACACTGGAAATTAACATGACATACGAGAAGAAATTGGGACAGGTAAAGCTGGCTAAAGTGCTGGGTTTTTTTAATGGCATGTTGCTCTACATGGTTTATCATTTGCATAAAATTGTTATACCTTTGTTTAAGATGTCAACTGATGACCCACTGTTGCCTACGTTGATAACTGCCATACAGAACAAATGCCTGTCACAGAGTCTGTGGAGGCTAGGTTGTGGTTTACTGTGTAGTGGTTGCATAGTTCCCTCTTGTCAAGGCTTAGCTTTGGGTCATTTAAATAATATACATCACTGAATAACTGAATGCGACAACCCCAATAAGTTTGGTTGTGTAGGGACACAGTGTATTTTATCCAAAATACCTGTGTATATACACATCATACTCTGTACTATATTCTATACTTAACGATAATTATATAT
This sequence comes from Laemonema laureysi, assembly GCA_900303225.1. Taxonomy (NCBI): domain Eukaryota; kingdom Metazoa; phylum Chordata; class Actinopteri; order Gadiformes; family Moridae; genus Laemonema; species Laemonema laureysi. The sequence continues at coordinate 13,337 of OMNS01000399.1, read as the reverse complement.
GGCACATACGAGCTTAATCGTAGATGTAAATGTTTGTTTTTCCCCGTATTGGCTAAGAAATACCCATGTGTAGACAATGGAATAACTGTTGTTCAAGAGTTGTGCAACCAGGGACACCGAGAAACCAGGGAAGCATCAGACGCTAGTAACATGTGCACTGTTGGCCATCTTGCAGCACAATCAGTGTAACCAAAGTGAAATAATGCAGACCGTAGACATCAGCTGCGACAGCGGCATACTGGTCGTTCCCCCTTTGCGCCCCTTGGTTCGCACAAGGGAAGGCAAAGGGAACGGCTGGATAATAAATAGGGTGATCTGCGACCGCTAACAAGAGGCCGCCCTATGCAATTACCTGAGCAAACACAAAACACTGAGTGGAAAACAAGTTTGCAGAGCACACCATTAACTGTCATCTATATACAACTCAAATACCATGCACTCTTTAAAGACTGGAGTGCAATCAGGTGTACCAATGCATCGCTTTCGAATTTACCTCCAAGGCCTCGAAACTGATGAAGCTCGCAATAGCGAAACCATCGATGATGTCTTCCTCGCATGACACAGATTCCCTTTTCCTCCGACGGGGAGGCCTGTGTCTTCCAAAACCGGGTCGGCATTCTCGTCCACCGGCCCCAATAACCGAGTTTGTTCCACAAGCTTCACGTTCAGAGCCCGAGGACAGGGATGTGGCCCGTTGTTCAGCCAGGTCGACTCTTCTTCTCTGCCGTTCCCTGTCGCGCTGAGAACGAGACCGTCGGCTCTGCCTGAATCCACTGCTTCGGCTCGGACCCTCCATGTTAAAACGATCCCGTTAACTCCAATCAGACCAAAGGCACTTTATTTCAAGTCCTGGTCCAGTCAAAGGCACCAAACCGCAAACGAACCACCACCACACAGGCCCTCTGAGGAGCCTCTGTTTAAAATGGCGTTAATAGTACCAGTGTCTATTATTTAGACTCCTCTGAAAAGAGTATTTTGGCATCGATGCCTTTCTTACGCCGAATTTTGTGTGTCATTTCAATGAAATGTGAATAAGGAAAACAATATATACAAAAATTCATAACATGTTCATGACATGCATAAATGTCAGGACATGGCTGATTGTGTCTCGTAGAATGCTAACGTTAGCTAGCTAGCTTGCGAGCAAGGAATTCAGCCGACAACCAAATGTACGTATGTAAACAAAAAGAAAAGTCTGCCGTACTGACAAAACAACACAAATGAACAGTTAATAGATTCGCAAATAGAGTTTTTGTTTACCTTAGCAATATTAAATGTCACCCGTAAATCTACGAACTCCACTATTTCGACCGGCTTTGACAAAATAATTTAGGGAATTAGCCAAACGTTAACGTTAGCCAATTAGCGAGGCCAATAACCCAGATCTCCAGCGGTAGGAAACAAGCAACCATGGTACGGGTTTTCATTAATTTAAGGAATGTAAATTATATGATTGCCGTGTGGGTGGCTCAAACTAACAAGTAAAACTCGCCAGCCAGAATTAGGTGTCCTGTTGTTCCGATAGCGCTGTTCAGACTCCTCGGATTAGGTTGTTCCCTTCGTGTTTTGCCAATGTTAGCCAATTAGCCTTAGCATGTCTGTAGCTCACCACGGATATCACAATATTTTCGGCAAACTACGTAAGAATAAAACTATTCTTAAAACAGCTTTGAAAATACTCTCGGGAAGAAGAGCAATCTTGTTAACTGATAATTCGCGGCAGCGTGGACATTTTCCACTGTCAAAATGTTAGGCCGATGCGAATGGTTGAATTCGCACCACATCAAAAGAAAGACGTAACGTTAGTGTTAGCACTCTGGCTAACTAGCCGAACGGGCAGTTAGCAGGCTAATCCACAAACAACTATTATTTTTTTTAAGTGGGGAAAAACGGTAAGTGTATATTAGAACCGGTCACCCAAATAGAACCGGCATGTCGCTCCTTCACGCAAGAAAATTATTTCCTTCCACCTCCATCATAAAGAAAATATTTAAGGCCCGCATATCAAAGCCTCGGTCTCGAGTTCCATACACAAGGGTGTCGGCCAAGCCCTCATTGGGCTGGGCAACTCCTACATGCAGCCTCGACTGTGTAATCCAATGTTGAAGAAGTTGAGGGTACTCGCTGACGTCTTCATTAAATTAAACGTATTCTTAATCCAGTCTGCAAGTACACACAGAGTAAAGCAGTACGACTTCAGCGCTGCCTCTCTTTAAAGATCCCAAATAATTGGAAAAATTATCGCGAAAATTTAGAGACACAACCCCTGTCAGCCGTGCAGTGCATTGTGTGCGTGATTCTTCTTCCTCACTCATGATAGTACGCGTTTGAAGGCATTGCTAGTGCATACTGCCACCAAGTGGAATTTGTTAAAGCGAGCCCACCTGATAACTGTTAACGTAAAATAATACATTATATTATCAGACATCGAATGACGTTCACTGGCTCATTACCAAGATTGATGACTTTCACTAACAACATTTTAAGCGTTTTGTGGACTGCACAGCAACAATTACTTAGATTCAACACATCAATTAGACTGTCCTAAATTATATCTGCAGAAATATTGTGAATGTGTGAACTGTAAACAAAACTTTGTTTTACATATTAAAACATACCCAACCTCAGATATTTGTTTTTCTTTTATTTACAGTCATCAATACATAACATAAAAGTGAGCATTGATATACATTCAGTATTTATAAAGCATGGGCGAACAAAACACCTGGGTAATGTTTGGCATATCAACCCAATAATCGTGAAGTACCCATTTTAGAACTGAGAATGCACAGAAATACTTCTTTTGCAATGAGAATAACATGAAATAATCTCCATCATGGCTGTGTAGAAAGCTAATGTTGTCAATCATGATCTGCTCTCAAGAGTCCTGTGTGACAGCAGAGAGTGCAGCAGAATGCCTGTTGCTACAGACACATTCAGAGACTCTATGCCAGGTACCAGTTGCCTGAAAGGTGGGATGGTAAGGAAGGTTTGACATTGAGAGAACAACTTTTGAGACACACCCTCCCCCTCACCACCCATTAACAACAATGTAGGTTTGGTCATCTGGAAATCAGAGCAGCGAGTAACCACAGTTGAACAGTCCTCCGTTTGAGCTCCCATGGTGCCAACCACATGCCAACCCTGTGACACTTTCAACTTGAGCATTTCTTCAAGGCTTTCATATCCATAAATGTCCATTACTTCCATGGCACCTGAACTAGCCTTGCTAACTACCGGTGTCAATGGACAGCTATTGTGGAGATCGGTGGCCACTCTGTCCACGCCAAGGAAATATGCTGAGCGCAAAATTGCGCCAAGGTTCATGGGATCTTGAATTCTATCCAGCACAAGCCAAAGGGGGATCATAACACTTCTCTTGACAGATGTGAAGGCTGTCTCCTCTGTAAGATAACTCAACGGACTGGCCTGAAGACATACTCCTTGATGAACACGCCCAGTAGAAATTCGGTCCAGATGTCCCTTGCTTACCCGTTTAATCTGCACTCCACGTCTGTGAGCCTCTTCACAAACCTTTATGACAGCGGTCCTGTGAGACAAGTCGCCCTCTTTAACTAAAAGTTTGAAGGCCTTTCTTCTTCCAATGCTAAGAGCCAAGAAACATGGAGAAATACCAAAAACAACCTCATTTCTGTCGTTCTTGGATTCCTTTACATTCCCACGTACAGGCCTTTCCGAAACTGTAGTAAAGTCTTCAAAACTTAACTTATCAAGATCAGATGGTGCTCTGCGATCTTCTTGTGGTCTTCGCTGTAATGGGTTAGTTTTCTTTAGAGCTTTATTTTGGGCACGATGCTGATGATAGTTATCTTCAGACCGCTTTTGGTCCTGAGACCCATTGGACACAATCGTCTTGTTCCCGAAATTATCACGTTTTGTAGGTTTTATTGTGCTGTCCTTGCCACACAGATGTTTACTTGCGACATGATAACGGGCAAACTGCTTTCCCAAAGTAGACGTGAGCATGTTGCAGCAGTACTTAGACAGCGATCTTTGTTGACACGCAATATTCAATAAGCCCATGTTTAAAATTATATGAAATGACCAACTTAAGTCGTTGAATTAAGGTGTTGTGGAGAAACCAACATGTGCAATTGCGCGAGGAAACGATCGGTATGTCTCCTCTTTCCACTATCGGCGAGCAAGCTCAATGAATGTTCCGGTTGAAATAACGCTGCCTATGTTCATGTTCATTTAGCGCGACAACAAACTTGTTTTTCCATCCCTGTTGGCATCTGTCCATGTCTTCATAACAGCAGCATTAGCACGCCCGTCCATGACAATGACATGTGCACTCCCTTCGGAAAATGTAGCAAATAATTACGTCACGTCCGGGATATGAAGACACCTTGATACGGAAGTGTCCCATAAGAACACATTAACGATATCAACATATCAGGTTGAAGTCAACAAATACGCCTCAAAACTACTTCGTTTTTAGTTCCTCGGTCATCTGCTTCAAGGTAAGACTAACACAATCGATGTTTTGCAAGTCAGACAAAAGATTTGTGTTGCTTAGGCTAGCTAGCTTTACCCGAATGGAGAAGAAAACAAACGTAGCCTAGTTAACTGGGCAATGTTGAAACTGATTGTAAAAGAGGATTAACGAGTCGCAATAGTTTAACAGTTGAGTCATCTTACTGTTCATCAACTTGTTTACAGAATAAGGTTGATGTTAATGCTGTCAACGTAAATATGAAATGTCAAAATAACTGTAAAAATGAGTATCTGTCTTAAACGGTTGATGTGGGAATAGGATAGGACAGGAATTTTCGATTTACTTGAGTTCCTGTCATGTGACTGTGACTCTAATCATTTTACTCGTACTTCAACTATGTCCCTTTTCTGTTTTTCTTAGATGGATTTCCTCTTCGGGAGAAAAAAGACTCCAGAGGAGATGCTGAGACAGAATCAAAGGGCACTAAATAGAGCCATGAGAGACCTCGACAAAGAGCGTCAAAAACTGGAGCAGCAGGAGAAGAAAATCATTGCTGACATCAAGAAAATGGCCAAACAGGGACAAATGGTTAGATTAATAGCTATGAACCCAGTTCAAATGGGATATGAAGGGATGAGCATAACAATTGCAACGTGTCCCAATTCAAGTGAGTTTTGTCACTATATGTTTTGTTCTTGCAGGATGCCGTCAAAATAATGGCTAAGGACTTGGTTCGCACGCGGCGCTATGTCAAGAAGTTCATAATGATGAGAGCCAATATCCAGGCAGTCAGTCTCAAGATCCAGACGCTCAAGTCTAACAACAGTATGGCAATGGCAATGAAGGGTGTCACAAAAGCCATGGCCACCATGAACAGACAGGTCAGTTTTTTTGACCACACACACAAGCAGTTGTTTGAGTTCCTGGGACAGAGCCATTAAACAAAAAACAACAACATTTAGGTTGCAAATTTGAAGCGCAAGTCACAGGTTATTGCAAACATTTGTATTAGCGGATTAATTTACATTTAAATTGTATTTCCGCAGCTAAAATTGCCTCAGATCCAGAAGATTATGATGGAATTTGAGCGACAAAGTGAAATCATGGAGATGAAAGAGGAAATGATGAACGATGCCATAGACGATGCCATGGGTGATGAGGACGACGAAGAAGAGAGGTGACGGATTGAGAGATGCCTTTATTTATTCCTACGTTATTGCCACATGATCCCCAAAATCAGATTTTACTAACCAGTAATTGTGTTCCATTCCATGTACAGTGACGCCATTGTGTCCCAAGTGTTGGATGAACTGGGTCTCAGTCTGTCAGATGAGCTTTCAGGTAAGAAGACATTGTAGTGTGCTTGACTTATGACTTGTGTACAATTTATGTAGTGTATATATTACATTCTCAGTGGTATGGATATTTACACGTTTTTGTATTGCAAGAATGTATATAAAGAATATTACCGTCCCGACGCTTACACAGGTCTGCCAACCACCGGAGGAAGTCTCTCTTCGGCTACCGGGAAGAAGGCCGAGCCCCAGGCAGCCCTGGCCGACGCAGACGCCGACCTGGAAGCGAGGCTGAACAATCTGCGGAGAGATTAAACGCGGTGAACCTGGCAAATGGTCGCACTTGGTCCCGGGTTTTTAATAATGGATATAATTATACTCAAATTTATCTCTCTGATTTCTTTTGAAGGCATAAGGCGACACAACAAATGCCAGTGTTAGTAAGTGGTCTTTGTAAAAAAAAAAACACATAAAAAACCTTTTGTGGAGGCAGATTTACGTTGTGTGAAGTGTATCTTTTATCAACACACTGGAGAATCGGAGATGTGGCAAATTCTTATCCTGTAAAATATTTCTGAAGGAAAAGTATCTTATTGGAAATACTAACGTTGTGTATGTGCGTGCAAGCGAATACTAGCTACCATTTGCATGACTTGCTTTGACTCTTTTATTAACACTAATTAAAAAAAGAATTCTGAACCCAAAGTTGACAGTAGGTAATGTTGCATCAGTTACCATTTGATAAGTTTCACATATGATACTGCAGTTTGTACCTCAGGCTAGTATCCGTCAATCATTGATTAGAATATGTAAAGGTGCAACGCTGGTATATCTCCTTTTTCTTTTTAAAGCATTTTATGTTCATTATTTATCATAGTAGCACAAATTATGACCAGGACAGACATAGGTGAGGATGATACAGCAAATGGATATTTAATCAGCCATGAGGTTTTCTTTATAAATGGTTAATCAAACGACGCAATTTTACAAAAATATAATTGATAAGCATTGAATGGATTTGGCCCTCACCGCACGGTGCCTGGTACATATTACCATTTAAGCGTATTACAGTTCTGGTCAATAACTGATGAGTGTTGTGTTTATATATTTTTAAAATGGTGTCCTGTTTTCTTATTCTTTATTCAATAAATGTTTCCTTTTCCAGGTTTGGTTAGACTTTCTGTTTACGCAAAACGTAGCAACAAGTTTGTCCTCACAATGCTTATATTTTTAGTTCCTATACATTTGAAGATTCTTGGAAACCTAAATCGTATAGATGTTACATTTGTTTTATTCCAAAACAATCAGAACTTTCAAAACTCAATTTTGCCAACATACAATCATAACAGAACAATATTTAAAGTACTCGACACTTAAAACATTAAATAATAAAAAAATAACAGCCATGTTCTATGTACAGTTGTTTCTGAAAGCTATGTACAGACCATTCTATTTTTCCAAAATTAACCTAAACATATGCTTGTCGGTTATGTTAAAGAGGCGAGAAACCATGATTCATATTAGTTGAGCAGTAAAAAGGCAAACAGCCAGCAATTCAACTGGGTGACTGTACTGGCAGCCTGTTCGAGCATACTTGGGGACAAAACCAACATCTACAGCTAAAGAAAGACTCACTTCTTTTTTCTAAACTGGTGCACTTCAATTTTGGATAATTGCATACTTTAGAGACCAATGCATACATAAGTAGCATAATTACTCCACAAAAGCATTGGCTTAAACAAATAAACAAAACTTTAAAAGTGTCCAGAACTCATGCATTCAAAACCTAAAAAATACTTGTTTTTTTTATTCTCCAATGAACGGAGTTTACACTCCATTCAAAGATATGTCATGTTACCAATTAGGAACTGGTCAGCTCCAACAGAGCCCATGCAATTTACACCGGAAACCAAGCAAATTACATAAAAACAAGAACCAGAGACACATAGGGCGATGGGTCAGATTTCCCACCTGTCTCGTATGGCGAGGTTGGAGCAGCCTTTGTTTTCAGCAAGTAAAAGTGTTCCCAGCATGTCTCATGCTTTGTTCGTTATACTGCATTTACTTAACCTTGTATTATAATATATATATTTATTTTTTTTACATTTGTGGACATGCAAAGCGTGGAGCACAAGTCCATCCACACTACAGTATATGCGCATTAACACATTTTTGTTTCCATGTTGTGCACGCACAACAATTACTATAGTCACTGTACATACAGCACGTTACAGTCCAATTTAGTTGTTCGATGAGGCAGAGAGAATACAGTCGGGAAGGGTGGAATCCGGGAGATAGCACTGGCCGCGGCAAAGTTCCCTAAACTTCAAGTTTTTCCTTCGAGTCAAAAATGTCAACGGAAATATATTTTTAAAAAATGGCTGCCAGGATTTATCTCCAATTTCTTTTTTTTTGACTACATGACGAGGCAATGGTTTTTCTCTCTCCAAGCAATACAGTTTACACACATTCATGTCATAAAAATCTATTTAGGATGGCTCAGATTTTACAAAATGTATTCCAAACGTCTCACAAGACATGCATATGCTTTTGTTTTTGTTTTTTTGCATTTGTAGAAATAAACACAGCCGGAGGATGCTTTAACTTTACTAGCTGTTAACAAAGGGACACATCATGAGGACAACACCTATTTAGTCTCCTTTTCAGACGTTGAAGGTGGGACAAATTCTTACCAAGGTTAATAAGTGGCACGGCCATTTCCAGACCTGTATTGCTTTCCAGCATTTTTTTTTTTGCTGGAGATCAACCGGTCTGTAATGTTTAGATAAGTAAATTACTCTTCCACAGAGTGAGTGCTGTTGTAAATCGCCAGTAACGGAAACGGGCCTTTTTCTGCCCAGAGAAGAACAAGTAAGAGCTGGGAATTGAGTGACATTGTTCCTTGGTTGCTTCGGCATCACTTCCGACAGGTCCGATGGGGTGTGTGTTTTTTGGGAACCTCGATGCGGCAGCGGCTTCGGTCGTCCAGCCAGGGCAACTCGAAGTTCCTGTGGAAAAATGTTTAAATTGACAATTTGTCAAGTCAAACCAATGAATGACCGGTCTAATTATGCGAGGCCTAGGGGCTACACTTTACACGCAGTACAGCCACGCCTGAATACAATGTGAACTCACTGTTGTGCGAGTTTTGGTAGTGGACGTCCAAATGCAACCACAGGCAGGAAGGGGGTGATGATTATTGACTCAACTGGTGCAGAAGAGACAAATGAGAATCGGTCATGTCCAGTGTCTAACAAATCACAACAAAGTTGTTGTTTTTTTAATTAATTGACACACGACACTTTTACTAACTAATGGGACAAACCATCTTCAGTGTCTGGGTAGAGGGAGGACAGCTCTGGTTCGCTCTCCGGCTCTCGGACCTTCTTCTTGTTCATGCGCTGTTGCAAACGCTGAAACATGCGCTGCTCCCTAATCCGCTGAATATCCCATCTGCGTACAAATAATAAAAAAACAAACATCAAAAAGACGTCATTCGTATGTAATGAAGACAGACGAGGTCACAGATGATGTTGTGACACGTGAACGGTTTGAATTGTCAAGAGAACCATGGCAACAAAACCAAAACAAACAAACAAACCTTTTCCTCCTTTTCTCGTCCAGCTCTAGCTTTGAGTGGCGCTTCAAATATACATTGTCGTCCAGGGCCTGGAGACAAACCATCATTAGTGGGTGCAGAACAAAAACACACACTCTGTGATATTGCGGAAGCGGAAGTGACTGCTTGGTTGATTTGGTGCCTCACCTCTGGAATACTATTAGGACTGTCCACGTCCAGGGGCTCTATACAGTTCTCCCTCCAGGAAGGAACTAAGAAAGAGAGTTTATCATTTAACATTTATAGTATGAATTCATTAAAAAAAAAAAAATCATAATGACAAACAGTAATATTCATAAAAAAGAACGGACATATGCAACGAGTCCACTCACTGGCTACATCTTCCTCCTTCTTCGGGGAGGTCTCTCTCAGCGGGGACAGGGGAGGCTGGTGCCAGCAGCACAGGTACATCTCTGTGGTGCACATGAAGGGCAGCTCCTCCATCAGCGGGCAGAACTCTGGCTCCTCTTTGCAGGGAAGCAGGGAGTCTCTCTCTTGGCCTAGCCGCACGGGCCCCGCCTTCTCTGGGGTCTCCTTGCTGCGCAGCTCCCGGTGGTAGGGGGAGCCGGGTCGGATCTCCAGCTTCTGGGGGCTGGACTTGGGGCACTTGCCCCGCGACTTCTGGAGCTTTGGGTCCCCGAAGCAAATTTTCCTGTGGGGGGGAAATATATAATAAACGGATGCGTATGTTTTCATTTAACTTCCGGGTGCCCTGAACTCGATTTAACCCCCGATTTCAACAATTAGTGGTTTGACAACCCTTGACAAAAAACAAGTTCAATCCAGTCCACGCGTCAGAGCCTATTGTTACCTTTTCTGGCCCTTGCCACCCCGGCTGAAGGCAAGAGGCGTGGTGGTCTGCTCCGAATGCGGGCTCTCCTCCACGTCCAGGTCCCACATGTCGTCCTTATCGGGGGTCCACGGCTCCAGTGGCTGGAAGAGACGCTTGTCGCGGGGGTCCTTCTTGGTGAGCTGAAGGCGCCGCTCCATGCGCTCAATCCGCGCTAGCAGCTGAAACCCAAAAAGGGGAGAACGCGCACACAGACCGTCAGGCGACACACCGGACTACAAGCCACCCATGCATGCACAACTGTGGGCACCAATGAAGGGGAGAAACAACGTGCGCCTACCGTCTCCTTTTCGGCTTTCAGCTCATCGATCTCCTTGTCTTTGGATTGAAGCTGTTGCTGCTGTTGCTCGATGAGGTCCAGCTGAAGGAGGATAATCTGCCGTAGGCAGTTGGCTTGAGAGTGGGGATTGGCGGGGGTCTTCCGGATGTTTCGCCACTTGCCCTCCGAGCTAAGCTCGATGGATGCAGTGCCGAGGACCCCGGGACCAACCCCCTTTGCGCTCTCGTCGCCGCCCGCTTCCTTGGGGTTATTGTTTATAGCCATTTGCGGGTTATCCATATTGTCAATGGGGAGAGGTTTGCCTTTCACTGGGGTTCCCTCACCCCCCATTTGCCTGACTGGGGACAGTATCCCCGCGGTTGTATTGTCCTCTTGAAGTACTTCTGCGACTGCGGTCGCGCGGGCAACTTTGCTCGTTGTGTAATTCTGGTCTAAGCCCGTGGACTTGGTGGGGATCTCGACCCCCTGGACGTCTTGAACATTGAGTACACCGTCACAGGTCTCTCTCTTGAGGCTTACGGGACTCACGGTGGCGACACCAATCTTTTTCTCAAAGTCGATCGTGTCAGCGTTTAGCTTGAATCCCGTGTTAGGATATAGCGTCGATCTCAAAGTCATGGCGAACACAATGGGTTTTCATTCTGCATGTATTAACAGCGGTTTCCTGCGTTAACTAGTTTCCTTTTGCCCTGCAAAAGACGACATAAATATGCTGCATTTAGTTGAAAACGACGTTGTCTTTCCTAACTACACACACACCACTTAAGGGCACCACAAATGTGTTACGTTAACTGTCTCCAATCCTCATCCATTTCAAAATTGCTGGACGATTTTGAACTGTGGGCTCCGCTAAAGGAGCGCTGCATAGAGTAAACAACACATACACGCTAACTGGGTAGCTGACCAGATAGGTTGGTGGCATGCATCTCCTAAATTCACCTAAATATATGTTTCTGAAAATGTGCCATAAACAGGGACTCGGGAGTGGCTACGTAGGACACTGGCGGCAGCCATCTCCTCCATTTTGGTTCTTGCCAAATGATGAAAAACAATAACAGCCAGCTAGCATGCTAATAGTAGCTAACTGTCTTCCGGGCAAAATGCGGCGTCGTTGCAAGACATTTAAATCGTTAACGTTGAAGGTAGTACAGGTAAAACAATAACGGTTAATCGGAAATGCAAGAACATAGCGTTAGAATTGTTAAACCATACCTGCAAGTGCCTTCTTGTTCCCTCCTCAAGACTTATTGAAAGCGCCGACTACAGCGCATGCGTAATTTGCAGGCTGGCCATGTCTTCTCACAAGGCTGCCAGTAGGGGGAGCCAGAGGGGGATGCGTGTGCGTGGATATCTGCCGGCATGCGTACATGCCATATAAATGTTCTGCATAATTATGTGATATCCATTAATGAAAGTAGATGATATATTTAATATTTAATAATGTTAAGTCAATTATACATGATGCTAGATGAGCTGTCGCACTTGGGGAACGATTGAGTCATATCGAATCATATGGATCATACAGTGTATGGTTTATTCGTCAAAATCACTGTGATCGCGAAGAGTACCTCGTTGATGTGTATAATAAACGACATACTATGCTTGTATCAACGGGTTATTACATATTCATGTGGTATACTAATATAAACTTGATCTAATCGCCGCATGCCGTCCCAGAAGAAGCTTCCGACCGGCAGCAGGAGGCAGTGCAGCGTAAACCATTTTATAATACCATCGAAGAAGTAGTTTGCTTCCTGGTTCTTGGACATAACAAAACAAAACAAAATTCCCACGTCTGGTTAGACGTTGCATATTTGTAAATGGTGGCAACATGCTGAAATAAATAGTTAAATGGTCATATTTGCTATGCTATGCTATGTCTGTTAACTTAAGGACATTTTCAGCGGAGCATTTGAAGAGCTCGTGAATTGCAGGGACGTTGTCCAGGAAGACAACATTCGCCAAATTCATCTCGTTTTAGTCTACGAATCCCATCATCATTATTGGTCTGAACTTGAAGAAAAAGCAAGATGCATAGAAGGGGAGTAGGAGCGGGCGCTATTGCCAAAAAGAAGCTTGCAGAGGTGTGTTATATTATGGCCAAGTAAAATCAATGGTGTCTAGTAAGTTCGAGATACACGCTTGACTGTTGTTTTCTATTTGAATGTAGGCAAAGTACAAGGAAAGGGGGACCGTTCTCGCTGAAGATCAAATAGTTCAGGTAGGAACATCTGTGTGCGTGTTTAGCAATTACCAATGACATAAGAATATAGGTGTATCCAAACCTCTCATTAATGAAAATCTATTTTCAATTTTGTCAGATGTCCAAACAGATAGACACCTTTAAGTCTCACCTGGAGGAGTTCGCCAGCAAACATAAACAAGAAATACGAAAGAATTCACAATTCAGAGTCCAATTTCAGGAGATGTGTGCCACTATTGGAGTTGATCCACTTGCCTGTAAGGTCATTTCGTAGCTTATACACGACATGTATAATTTACATTCATTGATTTGATACATGTATTATACAAGAGATTCTGTTCAATCAATATAATAATAATAATTTTAATTGCACAGCGGGAAAGGGGTTCTGGTCGGAGATGCTTGGCGTAGGTGACTTCTATTATGAGCTTGGAGTACAGATTATTGAAGTGTGTCTTGCCCTAAAGCACAGAAACGGAGGTAAGCGTCACTCAGCCTTTGCTTCAGTTCAGTAGTAAAGCAGAAAGGAGAACATCAGTTGCTCTATTGTGTAATGTCTTTTCAGGGCTCATTACGTTGGACGAGCTCCACCAGAGAGTGTTGAAAGGACGGGGTAAATATGCCCAGGATG
>OMNS01000398.1:0-11971 GCA_900303225.1 Laemonema laureysi | reverse complement strand
AAACAAAAACATATATAATATATATATATATATATATATATATTCATATAAGCTGAAGTTATTGTTTGATTAACTTTAAACTTTTAAATTTGTTAATGTCCTGTGTCATGATGATTTGTAATTCACTGGTCAGTCCTCTTTTTAAGGAGAGGATTGTGAATCAAACTTTCCAGTGTCAAACAAGGATAATAGGAGGCTTCTGCTGAAACTGCTCATTCGTGAAAACCTCGTCCACAAGGTATTTCCTATTGGAGTTCCTCCATTACCTGGTATTACTTGGTGAAAGAAAGCTGTCTTCTAACTTTTGAACAAAACCCCAACTGAAGTAAAGCTGTGGTGGTGGGGCACCATGCCTGAACAGCTCCTGGAGAACACTACCTTTCCACAGCATTAATGACACATCTCAGGGCAGCAATACAAGTTGCTTGCTACCTCGAACATGTCGGCTTTGGGCGGTTAGATGGGGCCGCGATGGATGGCAGGGATGGAACCCAGCTTATGCCATGACTATGCAAATTGTAACGTAGTCAAGAGATGTGTGCGTATTGATTAAAGTAATAAATGAAAGTTATAAGAAAAAAAAACCTTTTTCTCAATCTTAGGAAGATGTATGAAAGTATTACTTTCTGTGCTGTGCATGTTTTGATCGTATTGCACTTAATGATGTACACTCCCAAATTAATTTCAAACCTTGAGACAATTAGTTTAGGTGTTAGATTTATTTTTCAACAAAAAAAAAACAACTAAAAAAATCAAGGTAGGTGAAACCATCTGTGATGCAGGGTATAATAACTCTGTTTGTCTGTCTGCTGTAAGTACTTATGATTTGCCATAACCAATTCCCCCATAAGCAACTTTATGTCACTGTTATCGTGTCTCTTTCCAAATATGCCATTTCAGTGGTTCTAGATCTCACGGCATCTTCACGTGCTGTGGGGAGAAGGTAGCGAGGGTCTCTCTTAGGGTCCTCCAGCTCAGTACCAGTATGATTTACGGTGCCGTCTGTTTTCCTCGATACCCATACTCTCCATCACCTCCTCCTCCAGGGTTTTCAACGAGGGCAAGTAGGTCTTCTCTAGAGTGTCGTCCGGACTGGTGTCTTTAGGCCCGTCTGTGAAAAGCATGGGGGGAAAAAATGGTTTCAAATAATGCCGACATGCAAATGATGCAAAGTCTGAGTAAGCACCAAAATGCAAAACGGTGATCTGCATTTTGTGCAGCTTTGGCCAATGAACATCTACAGCTGTCAACATGCCAAATAATATCTATCTATCTATCTATCTATCTATCTAAAAAACTTTTTTTTAATAATAAGAAGTGAAACTTTAAGGCATGATGTCATTTATTCTAGTACTGGGGCCCCAGGAAGATGAAGAAGTCATCGTAAATCCCACAACTCAACAAGTCAAAGGTAATAAAGGCCACTGGTCCACACCTTTCCACTGCTGCGGCACGATGCCGTCGCGGCGCTCAAACAGCGGCTTGGGGATGATTCGGCCCGTTCTTGAGGAAACCCGCACCTTCTCCCCTTCCTCTGTGAACTTCCATTCAATCGGCGTGGGCTTCCTGAAAGAGTGATGAGGTCATCAAAACGACTCGGGTTAGATAAGCAACACTCCCACACACGCTGTATCTCTCCGTTACCACGAGGCTCACCTGTCCGAGGGGTCGATCAGGGCTACGTTTTGAACCAATAGCGGAGCCTCGCTGGCGATGTACGTGCCACGGTAGTCCCATGTTTTGCCAATGTACCTAAAATGCTGAGACACCAAACGGCAGAGGTACAGGAGTCAAGGCAGTCTGGGCACACAGCTGAGTTTACACAGCTCAGCCCATGCTTGGAGAACGCCATCTGGCTCCATCTAATGGATTCAAATAGTACATGTGGGACTCTGGTGAACAACGTTACTGCTACGTTATTACCAACAATATTGATGATGCACAACTTTTTCTGTTTATCTGGATATACAGCCTACAATAGCTGTATTATACTGTACGCATCACAATGTTACACAAACAGTCTCGTATGGGTAACTGCGTCGTCCTTACTGTGTTAAGCCCCTCCAGAACAACCCAGTTTCTATTACGGATGACTTGGACCACCTTTCCTTGCTTGCCTATGTCCTTGCCAGCTAGAATCTCAACCTGAAATAGAGTAGCACAGTAACAGACAGTGAAGGATATGCACGCATCATTATCTCAATAGACTTATGAAGTGCAATACAAGGAGTTCCAACTGCTTTACTCACAATGTCCCCTTTGAAAACAGTCCAGTCTTGAGGGGCTAGTGATTCAATGAACACCTTTCTCCTCTTCTTGCCCGGTGGATTGCGCTTCTTTGCTGATTCTGTCCAGGGCCTGCTCATGCCATAGCGATAGTCTTTGGGCAAAACAACCTTGGCTGCAAAAGACAGAAAAGCTGTAAGACGCATTCTGCTTAAAAGTGATAGGCGAGCGAGTTGTCCTGGTGTGTGTCCACTTCTCGCTTATTCCTCTCGTAAAGGAACACTGCTAGGCTATGCTAATGTTACCCCGTTTGCTGGGTAATACATATCGATGTGTGTAAACATCAAAGTGGTCCCAAATAAATAAGAGAGGTTTAACAGTTGCTTGTAATTAGCACATATTAGCTACATGGAGCTATGCATCGGTGCATGGGTCCGCGGTGCTCTTGGTTCAATGTCACATGCACACAGGTCAGAAAACGAAGTTAGATTTGTGCACCGCCCCCTAGTGGAGTGGAGGACAAGGAACAGAATACAAACCATATTCATAATTTATATGAGTCATTATCTCTTTATACACTCCTTGTTGTTTTCCCCTATCCGGATTTGCAGGTTCTGGTGGTTTGACTTCTTTAACTCCTCAACTGCCTGCAAACGACTATAAAGGAAGTATCTGTCTGTCTGTCATCTGTAACATTATCTGGTCTAGTTGGTCAAATTAAACTAATTGGAGGAAATGCATCACATTTTGTCCACAAATAATATTTGGGTATTGTGTACATGTACCTTCTACTTATTTCATAAAGACTATTGGAGTTATGTGGATGTGGGTGTTCCTTCAATATTAATACACAATTGTACAACGAGCCCAAGTTATCAAAATGTATATGTTGTTAAAATAACCAAATCCTGCATGAGATCATTGGAAGTAGTTGAGTTGTTCTTTGAGAGGTATACCTATAGTCTTGAAGCTCAGTTTCTATTACCTGCCACCCCAACAAACATTGTGATACAACTCTTTAAATTCATCAATCTTATCTAACTTACTACACGGGTGTCTCCACAGATCAGAATCAAATCATAAACAGCCTACATTCAAAAGGACCAAACCAGAACAGCAGAGGAAGTTGAGTCGAGTTCCCTTTTAAATCTGCCTTTGCTTTTCTTGACAGGAACCTGTTTCTAGAGGCAGAACAATGAATGAATAACGAATAATGCTTTTGCATTATATTCATTAGACATAATTCAGTTCTCTTTGATTGGTATTGGTATTGCCTTGTTAAGGGAAAGTATTACAAGATTGAAAAAACGACAACACAGGTATTTTTTCTAATCAACATATTTATTAAATAGACTAATGTCTACCACTGCCTATACGCAGTATACTAAACTTGAATGGTAGTCAGCAAAAATGACAGAAATGAAAGAAATGCAGAATTCAAACACAACTACTACACTCTCAGACCTCAGCCGTGGAGCCAGGGGCCATTCTATGGTATATAAACGAGTGGCAACAGTAGTGGTCGGGACGTGATGAATACAGGAGGACGCTTGCTGCTTGGGGGAACTGCAGTTCAACGGAACTATTCCAGGTTACTTTTAATTTATATTTATTTTAAAGGATTTATATTATCATTGAGTCACACATTGATACATTAGAACGATAATATTTTTAAAAAACGGGTATGAAATGCACATAAGTAACTTTGAAGTACACTATTGGCGACGAAGAATGAAAACATAATTGCATTTAATTTTAAAACGCCAACATGAGCAAAATTAAATGAGTCTTTGGGAATGATAGTCACAACCAATTTACTTGCGAGCACTAGGGCTCAATTACAGGTTTATGTCATGATGTCTGTGGATTAAATTGTATGCATTATCAATGTACTACAGCATTCTTAGCAACTTAGAAACACAATATATTTTGTACCACCCATTGTAAAATGCCCCCAAAAATGTACATTTAACAATAACCCCCAAAACATTGTTCAAAAGCATGGGGAAAAACAAAACAAAACAAAACAGAGCTACATTAAACATCAAAATGCATTTCCAAATGCAATTTTTCAACTTTCTAACACCCAAAATGTACACAATAACATTTGGGAATGTGTGTCTGCTTTCATTAATGCATGTATCGACAGGGCAATGGGCACAGAGGAAAACAACACCATCAAAAATGTTCACGTTTTTGTTGTTTTTTTTGTTATTTTTTTCTCCTTTTCCTTTTTTAAAGATTCTTTCCAAAAAAAAACGGAACCCTTGTGAAATTGTAGGTGGGATTCGGTGACATTAACGGGCACGACGTGGTTACCGACTATAAAGCATGCAAAAGCAATAGCGAAAAACAAATAAAGGCGTTTACGTTTTCCTACATTGAACGAGACGACGTTGCACAGGCGACACGCTTTTGAGAAAAAGATGGATCGCTGAAATAACTGAAATGTGCCGAGAGCCTAGTTGAGACATCAGAAAGACAAATGAAACCTTGAACGCGTAAAACGCTGTGATAAAGCTAAACTCGAGAAAAAGGTAAGAGGTGTACTTTATGAAGCACCAACAGCCAAACCCAACGGTCCAACGGGAGTTAGTCGCACATAATTCTGGATGAAAGCGTTCCTTCTTCCTCCACAAAAACACGCATCGACTATTGTTGGAATTTAAGAATTACTAGTAATTTGCATGTCCATGTAAGCTCACAGAAATAAAATATGTTTGACACCTAGCATTTGTGATTATGTAATTGCACTTGGAAATAAAAAATATATACACACCACCAAAATCCCACTTATAAATGAGCCGTAAATTGCTCCATTCAAATTGTTTGAAATCAGATTAGGAAACTTTAAACTCTGGGATATATAATACCCCAAAATGACAAATAAATGTTTTGGTTATTTTTTTTTTCTATACAAACACTTTAGCTTTTAAAACTCTCCTATTGGATAACAGCAGAAACCTAGCGTCCTGCAGTGCAATCAATTTGGCGCCTCGGATTCCATTCCATTCCAGACCAGGTTCTTGATTCCCATTGGCTGTTAAGCGCTGTCCGTCACAGGCTAGAAGGAGAATGGAGGACACCGCCAGAAAATGATTAGTCCACAGAATTTGTTTTACTTCCCCTTCCCCTTCCCCGACGCACCTTATCTGCGGTTAGCTTCTCCGCCACAGGTGCGTCGCTCTTGGACTCTGTTTTTGTCTCGCTCTGCGAGGACGGAGCGGCGGCCGGGGGCCCAGCCACGTTATTGGCCTTGGCCTCTGCGTTGGACTTCTTGTCGTCCGCCTTCGAGTCGCCTTCCCCTCCTGTGTCCTTCAGGCGCTTGGGAGACGCCTAGCAGAAGGAAAAAGAGTATGAGCAGGAGGACGCAGGGGAAGAAGATCACGTTGTGTTTTTAACTATTTAGTAGTAGTTTAGTTAGTTGTCGTTGTTGTTGAACTGAATTTGATGATGTTGAAGTTAAATTCCAATAACCTTGCCTTTCCAATTCCTATAGCTACCCTGTACTCTATCCGGTTCTTGTTGTTTTTTGAAATTTGTGTGGAATTGTTTGTAGTTAGTCAATTTGATTGGATGCTTTGATTGTCCTTGGCCTCACTTGCAAGTCGCTAAAGCAAAAAGATCTCCCCCTCTTCTCCAGCTGCCAGGCGGACCTGTGGAAGCTCACCTCTGTGGACTCCCCGGCCTTCCGCTTGGCCCCGCCTCGGTCACTCTTCTCGTCGATGACCAGGGCGCCCTCGTCTTCGTCGCTGCTGCCTTCTGCCTCAGCCTTCTCCACAGCGGCAGCCTCCTGTTTCCCATCAGACAAGCTTTCCTTTTCTTCTGCCTAAGTGGGGAAAAGATGCTCATGTAAACACGCTTCATGCCACATAAAACCATTTTATTTTGCTTTACAATCAACACACTCTCGTCTTAACTTAAAAGGGACACGGTCAAACCTATAGTGCAGCTGGTCATATGTGAACAACTTTACACGCAACAGTGTTGTCAGTACAATATTGTGGGGGTGCATTGTATTGTGCAGGTTTATTTTCTTTGTGTAGCCTACATTTAGATAAAAGATGCGCCTACATTTCGATATTTAAATAAATTAACTCTGTACTGTTTGTCCAACCTTAGGGCCATCTTACAAAAGTTGTTTCTATATATAGCCTGTCAATTTTGTATTGTTGCATTAAAAGCACACATAAACAAAACACTGAAAGCATCCTGTGTACAGCCTTAGACACACACCTCGTAGGCCTCATGCGTCACAGTGGGGTTGTTCTCAATTTCCCAGAGTCCCTCACTGAAGCCTTTCCTTTTGGTGGGTTTTCCAAACTTCTCCTTGGATTCGTCATAGGGGAACAAATCTTTGGCCCCCAGGAATGCCCTGGAGTACACAACAATGACACTGATCACCCTGACGAGGTTAACCCAGTGAACCCACCTGGATCACATCTATTTACACTTCAAAAGCCAGTGAACCCTCTTTTTTTTTTGTTTACCATCACTATGTACACCATAAATGCACTGCATATACAGACATGATGGGACGCTAAATGTTAAATGGTTCCACAAAAAGATCAATAGTGAGCAGTTGGTTTGATCGGCCCGATAATAGGCTTAACTCACGTTTCATGTGTGCCAAAGAAGAACACCTGATACTTGTTGGATGGCGACTTCACAGCTCCTTCGGGTAACTCATCAATCTGGTAAGAAAATATTACAACGATGATGTGAAGAAGAAATACAGGCACACAACAAAGTGCCATATGGAGTTAAAGTCACTGTTTTCTAGTAGGCTTCCTGCCAAATGGGCAATCAAAAATGAGGCCAGTGTGTCAGGTTACACAAGGCAAGGCACGTAGTTGGACAATAAAAAGGAGGGAAATTCTACAGAGACACAATAATCATGGAACCATATTTAGTGTTCTGCGGGTATGAAATAGGACGCTGATTAGGAGACATTTGTGCATGTTTTACTATAACATGAACACTATAATGTAGAACATTGTGTTTCGTAAACTGGACCAATTATTTTAAAAGCTTTCCCCAGTAGCCAAAGTGAATGAATGGAGACAGGAACACACTGTCACTTACTTTCACTTACTTTCACTTATGGAGTGCAGTTTACTCAGAATGACTGTAAACTAATTTGAAAGCGGCTAGACTAGGATTGCCCACGCTTGGTTCAATGGTATTATAGTTTTAGCAACGAGTGGACAAAGTCCTACAAGTAGAAGCTTACACCGAGTGAGAAATGTGGCGTTTCTGATTATAATTGCGGACAGAAGGGCCATTACAAACTTCCACGCTAAACTACAAACATGCTTCGAACAGCTGGTGAGCGACGTGGCTCCTTTTCTCTAATATATCAGACCGTTGACTCTACTCAAGCAAGTTAACACACATTTACGTTAGCGAATACAATTTTAATAACACAATTTGCATTACCAATGTAACCATTTTATGACAAGCAAGAGAGAACCCGTGGCAGTCAACCAGACTACACGCACAAACATCGGTGTACATGCGAGCTAGTACGCTAGTGCAGTGTTCTCCAACGGATCCTGACTGACACCAACTGAAATGGATTCGCATCTGAACGGCTGTAACGTCCACTGCCGCTCAAGACGGTTACATGTTTAATAGTTAGCTAACACAACTGAGCTATGCTAATGTTAGCTACCCAACATGAGGCCTTACATGCATGTGCTGTGGAAACGAAAGAAGGCGCCCGTATTACCAATACAAATAAAAAAAACAGGAAAACAAAACAATACTAAATGGTTTGTTGCTTACCCTCGCAGGCCAATGTGGATATCCCTTCATTTTGGCGAACACAAGATCACCAGGTTTGTATTCCCTTTGCCTATTCGACCTCGGCATGTTTGAGGGAATATGTTGAGATGTATTATAAAGTGGATAGTAATAACGTTTGGTGTAGTATCCCGACAAAACACCTGCAAAAAAAACAAACAACGCGGTGGTTTATCGCAATAAAATCAAATGCAAGCAGGAAACAACAAATGTGAAGAAATGATCTTTTCGCAGTTTTTTTTGTCTAATCGATGAAAATGCTGCGAATAATATTCTATACCGTTCGGATCGCTTTAAAATGTATTTTGGATGATATTGGCCTGGTCTCGATCCTCGCTCTCTTGACTGTTTAGGTTTGAAATTGTAACCCGCTTCCCAATTCGTAGACGCACCCACTGGTTTCAGTTGCAATTAATTTCAGCGCCCCTGTTGGTTGCGTGCAGTATGCTATTCATTAACCTCCATTGACAAAATGCTTTCATTTAGTTTTGGCCCAACATGGCAAATTAATCAGATATAACCAAAAATGTGGTTATTAGAACGACTTGTATGTACTCAAAACATAATCAATGTTTTGTGACATGATGCATAATACATGATGTGAGCAAGTTAAACATTTTATAAAAATGCATTTGAGAGTGCAGCTCCCACTGTACCAGTTGGTGGCGGTCATGAGCTGTAGGGCCGAGAGCTTGCTTTAGGAAATGACGCATAACAAAACGAAGAAAAAAAATATGCGCAAGAACCTGCGCAACAGTGGAGAGTATTCGACTTAAAGAAGAGGTATGTTTTGATCAGAGGTTGCTATTTATGGGTGCAAAAACCCAGAGATCATTATATAAGTGAATAGATCCATGTCGTGGTATATCTCATGAAAGTACCCCGAAATCAATCTCTTCAAAACGCAGAAATTAGTCGTGTTATCTATCGCGGCCTAGATTATAATCCGACTTTAGATAGACCCCAAACTGTAATTTAAAATAGCCCGCTATGATGGCCTTGTCATAGCCACTACACATTCTGCATTCTGGTAGTTAAATTAATTTTTTCATTTCAAGTAAGATACTAAAGAGTTTCGTATCCAAGCCAGAAAACGCAAGCAAACGTAAGTAGGAGTTTTTCAAGCGTAACCAAGGCAAGTTAAGTTATACATGTCCGCTAGGTGCTCCTGCATCACAAATAACATCAGCCAGCATGTCTTTAGTTGCCTATGGAAGCAGTGACGACAGTGATTCTGAAGAAACTTCAACTAGTCTCGCACCGGAGAGCAAACCGAGTAGAGGGCTATTTTCTGTTTTACCTGCGCCTAAAAAGGCATTGTCAAGTACAATTCGAAGTGAAGAACCAAGCAGGCAAACAAAGTCAAGCATTTCACCAAGGGCTACTTCTCTCAACGATGGCCCCGATTCGCAGGCTCAAAAAGGGGGCTTACTTTTCAACTTGCCGAAACCGAAAAAACGTACAGAGCCTGTCAAAATTACTGTACCGAAGATCCAAAGAGATAACGTGAGTAAACGCTACAATTTCCCTGTTTGTCGTCAGTTTGTATCAACAGCACAATATAACATATCATCATATATTTCTTAATGTCTAGTCGGATTCCGATGATGACGAACCAGCAAAGAAAAGGTCACAACCTCAGGTAATAAAACAAAACAAAACCACACTTGGCGTGGATGGAATCTTGAACAGTGTATACGTTTTATACGTATGTTTTATTACCTAAAAACCTAGCTACTGCTATGCATGGGGATTTAATTTAGAGACTAGGGGCTATGGCCTCAAACTGATCATCAAAATGATTGTCATCTGATTTATGAGTATCACTTAATAATATAATAATAAAGTTGAATGTAATCTATAAGGTGGAGGCTGTGAGCAAACACTATCTGTTAGTAATATCAGCATTGTAACCGGTGTATAAAGAACATGTAGAAACATGTATCAGTATATACATGTCTTAAACCAGTTTCTTTTCACTTGCACACATTTCCCTCCAACAGGGGTCTGGCACAGGCCTGTCCTCTCTCTTGCCACAGCCCAGGAACATGAGCGTGAAGGAGACAAACAGACCGTTGATACCCTACACACTCACCAAGTCCACGGAACCCAAAGCCCCCAAGCCTGCAGCACCTGCCAAGGGCCTCCTCGACTCCAGCGCTTCTCCCTCGGCCATCAAGGCTGCTGCTAAGTCCGCTGCCCTGCAGCTGGCTAGGCAAATAGCCACCGAGGACCAGGACCACGAGGAGGACGTAGCCCCAGAGAACTACTTCTCCCTGGGAGAGAGTACGGTGCCGATCCCCGTCGCCACGGTGCCCAGCCCAGACCCCGAGTCCCGGGCCCCGATGGTCACCCTTCCCTCACTGCCCAGAGTCGACGATGACGGCCAGTCGGACGCCCCGCTGGACTTTGGCTCCAGCCATGAGGGGCCCGGGGCCTGGAGCGGCCCTCTAGAGTACCAGCAACCGTTAACGGATGCCGGAGCTCCGGTATGAAGTACTGTTCAATGCCTGATATTAATTGTGAGCTGACCTCACATTTAAATGACACTGGAACGTCTAACTTTGTTTTCTAAACGTTTCCACATGGGACAGGGTTATTATAACCAGCCGTACTACCAGGGCGCAAATCCCGAACAGGCGGATGATGATGATGATGATGACGATGAGCCGGGATCCTCTGAAATGTTCGACGAAGAGGCAGTAAGAGCAACTTCTCTCCATTGTTTTGTTTTGCCTTGCCGTCGTGTGATGGTGTTCAACCACCCTGCTCTCACTGCGGTGATCTGTGTTCATACTTGCATGACCATAGCCAGCTATGAGGTCACTGACAGTCAGTGACCTCATAGCCAGCTATGAGGTCACTGACTGTCTGGGACCTCATAGCCAGCTATGAGGTCACTGACTGTCTGGGACCTCGGTAATTATATTCAACCAAAATGAAAAATGTAGTATTATTTTTGTACATATTTTTTATAAACTGATCATGAGTTGACAACTCGCCTGCCTTGCAGCAGCGACCCTCCACTCTCTGTCAGAATGACGTGACGGTACAGAAACACACACAGAGCTATCGCTACATCAGTCTGATAAAGCAGAAGTTGGAAAGCTAACAAACTCTCATAACATCTATCTAACTATCTAGCAATGCCAATGAATGTATTTAACTTAGTTTAGCAGGAGAGTTTAAGGAGTCACTTGCTAACATGCAAACACACTAGTTAACACAGCAAAGAGAGCAGGCTAAACTGAGAGTTGGTTTGCTCAAATGAAACTGTAATTTGTAACTGTTGATCAAACATTTGATAAATTATTCGGCTTGTGCCAAACAACAAAACTAATCTTACAGTTAACTATAGAAATGTAAAACATGGAAAATAAAAACCATCCAAGTATTAATTAAGTTTAATTTCTACTTTCACAGAAGAATGACGACTGAATGATGAACTTCCTTTTATGGGAAGGTAATGCTAGTGAAGACTCCTTTGTTTTTTTTCCCTTTTAAAATCTTTGTCCCCGCTATAGTTCATGAGGCTTCAGGGGAAACGCAACCGAGGGAAAGAGGAAGTCAAGTTTCTGGAGATCAAAGGCGATGACCAGTTGGTTGGCAGCCAGCAGTGGATGACAAAGAGCGTGAGTGAGGAGAAACAAGAGCGCAAGTCCTTCAGCAAGGTGAGCTATGACGGGATCCGTGTCACCGTTGTTGCCAGGTTTAACTGGCTGTAAGGGTTTGTTTTGCCGTCATTCGTGTCCATCGTGATTATTGGTTGTTCACGTCAACCGTGTTGTTATTGGTTCTCGTCTCGTTGACTCATCCGTTGTATTTTATTCATGAATTTATTTTCAGAAAAAGGGAGACCAACCTACAGGACAGCAGCGACGAAAGCACCAGATCACATATCTTATTCACCAGGTGAGTCACGCTACACGAAGGTTGTGAT
>OMNS01000393.1:0-13121 GCA_900303225.1 Laemonema laureysi | reverse complement strand
CATGGAAAATCCCTCCTTACAGTTCATGTGCCCAAGCTAGAATTAGAATTGTTCCAGATGTGTGACTAAACATTTGTTGCCTAAGATTCATAATTCTTCTGGCATATGTTCTTCAGAGAAAAGCCAAACCACTATCATTTTCTTACCGTAGTTTAAATAGTAGTTTTGTTTTTATGTCAGGAAGAGCATGCTCTTCCTTACGTGCTCTTGGATGTCCCCACTAGATGGTACTGTTGACAGCATTGTCCTTTGCCTCTTGACGCTTAGTGGTGAAGATGAAATATAGTACATGATTACAGTACAATTTATATATATATATATATATATATATTATAATATGGCCAACCTTATAAAATAAACGATTTAAAGCCAGGATTACTCAGCTAATTAAAAAAGATGTGTCCCAAGCACAAACCTTCTCTGTAACTCAAATCCTCCATGAATAAACACATTTCTGTCGCTGTTTTAAGGATACAACCTGAGGCTGTTGGCATTCCAAAAATAATCTTAAGACCATCTTAAGGCTTTTTAAATTAATTTTTTTCCCATGTATTTGTATTCTGAACCATGAAGATCTAGGCTCTTTATATTTTACATGATTAGTGCAAATTAGGTAGTTTGCATAGAAGAGCAGAGCCCTGGAAGCAAGAAGAAATCCAGTTTAAAACAGGGAGGGTTATTGTCAGGAACAGAGTTGAAAGTGTGACCTTTAGGCACAGTCAGGCACATTGAAGGAGCCCTGCCGAAACCTTTGATGTTTGGTTCATATCCTTCAATTAGTAATGAAGTGATTGATTAGACATTTAACCCCTCTGGTTACATGGCCATTATTAAGACCCCTCTGCTGTCTGCTGTGTTTTATTGTGTGATCAAATTGTACAGAGAGAGGCGGTGAGAGGTGAACCCGAGAGTGTCCATGGATCCTTGTCCGTCCAACGTCTTGCCCAGGTATCTGGAGTATCGCCGAGAATAGAAACTATCAACTATTTTCTTGAATCACAATAAATGTGTTCCTTTTGTCCAAGATGTGGGTAATTCCAGACTCTGAAATGAAAAACAGTGCCATGTTTTTCTCTCTACCCATGCATCTAACCAGCAGATTCGACTCATTAGTTATGCTAATTAGCAAATCCAGCTGGCTGACTCAAAATATTGAGAGGGACTTGACACTGCATTTTCCCCCTTGTTTTCTCACCATTAAAAACTGGCAATTTGCTTGTTTTTTTCCCCGAGGACCTATTCAATGCAATTCTGTACTGCTGATACAATATGTCAACACGATAAGAGCTATGAACTGGGATTCAAGAGCTGTGTCTTTACAGTACTCCCATTCAGATGTCCTTGAACTCCAATGTCTCCCGTGCAGCATTTCATCGGGGAGCAGAGTCTGTCCCTGCCTCTGGTGTACCGCCACAGTCCACTGCCACCGGGCAACCTGGAGGCTTTCCTGCATGCCTGTCTACTGGACTCCAGCTTCCCTGCCTTTGTGGAGGAGGTGGAGGGAGAGATGAGGAAGCTGCTTCAGGACTGATCTCAAGAACAGCTGAGGGAGTGAAGGTCAAATCAGGTCACCTGTTTCCCTTTTCTTCTTATGTGTACTGTATATGCGTAGGCTGTGCTTGTGTTGGTGGTATTGAGTTATTGATTACATCAAACGGTTCTTTTTTTCATACAGTTTATGGGTTATTTGCACGGATTTGTAAAACGTGTAGACTGGAAAGTGTCTTTGTTTCTTAGTTATTTGGCTTGTCCAAGGAATAACATGAAAAAAACACGATTACTTTGGTGGGTTTTTTTTTTTTTATTTAGAAAAAAAATATTGGTCTCATTTGTAAGATCGTGGCTCTTTACTCTGGTCCCTCATTCCAAACCTAATGCAGGTCCATTTGCACCTCAGCACACATAGATACACTGTATTGATAGCGGAGTCATGCAGCTACAGCAGTGTGTTTTGCTAGTCAGCTTCCAAGTGTTCCCACAATATTAAAGCTTCACTGAGTATAACAAACTGCCCTCCATATATCTATTTATGAATACATATTGCATAGGATTATAGCCATGCTGTACATTTGAAGAGAAAAAAATAAAGATAAAAATCAATCCATTAAATTGGGAAATATAAAAATTATTATATTTTTTTTTACAGATTTGCTATCATTTGAACACTCATACCGCAACATATACAAGACACCTAAGTTAATCTGGAAAAAAATTATCATAATACACTTTTTCATTAGCTAGTTTTAACACACAATAGTCATTTTCTGTAATCACTCTCAGTTAAATACTGCCACTGTCATTGAAGCCATTGCTTCACCGTAAAAGTTGTGTTAAAAGTGGACTCTAGTCACAAAATCAAACATGACCATGATATGCTGTACAAATCTTTCAAGAATATACCGATATCTTTTTGTTAAATTCAAGATGACTCCATAAAAAAGGAAGGGGAAAAAAGGTCATCCGGACGCAAAAAAAGCCACATACTAGTACATGAGGGATAACAACAGAAAATGTCTATTCTGAGTATCCTATTGCGTAATTATATTGCATGCATTTTACATGATATGTAATACAAAAAGGATCACCTCACCTCGGAGGACAGGGTAAATGAAAAAAAGGGAGACATCAACAGCACATTAAAAAGGTGTTCACCTCTGTGGTGGATTTAGTCTTCGTATTCAGGCTTGAAATCTTTCTTCTAAAGACTGAATAAGGCATGCTTAAGACAGCCGTTATGTTCATTTTGTTGTGCCAGTGTTACGCTGATATTGTTTCACCAAGAGAGACAAGATATGCTTTATTAAAAACATCTTGGGAGTTCCCACCATCTTCTGATACCTTCATTCGGTCAGAGTTGTGCAGCCATCAACATCTGTGGAAAAATACTAATAAAGTCGGGCCAACAGGTTTGGTGCGTAGGGTACTTTCCCCTGTAATTTAGCAAGAAACAAGAACGTACCTTATTTCTGATTCCTCTGGCGAATATTTTTCTCTTTGTGGTTGTTTGTTGAATTCGTTTTTCTGGAAACGAAACAGACCACATGGTTATTGACAGTTTGCAACAGCACTGAACATTGATTGTGTTTTGCAATTTGCAATTAATCTATGAAAGTATTGATCTACTTACATTGGTACGGCTGGTTCGTCATCTTAAAAATGATGAGAGAACAGGAAAGAAAGCAGAAACCAAGCATCAGACACATGTTACACTATCGTTGCTATATGGCCAATTCTGTACAGCTTTCTGAATAGCATGGGTCCATGTTAATTCAAAATGAACAAATTAGACAGGTGTAAAGTTTTTTTTTTCTTCTTCATTTATTAAATTCTTACACTCGACAATATGGTCTAGCTGTAATGATACGATTCATTTTGTGGGAAGGTCAAGCTCTTTGAATGAATCAAATAGTAATAGGCTGTGGCTTTTTTTTTTTCAATTGAACAAAAACCTTGATAAAAAATCACATTACCCATGTTATTGAATTATTCAACTGACATGCTATTTCATAAAACTCAAGAAATTACAGCACGGCTGACACAAGCCGACAGTGTTAAAACCCTGCGGAGAAGAACGCTATTATCAAACAGTTGAGTAGAGCGCGACAGTTAGAGGAGTTGAATGTCATCGCGGCGAGTGACAGTTGGTCTGATGTTGGCTAGGCGGTCGGTGTGTTGATCATACAGATGACGACGCCATCGACAGGTTAAGTAACCATTCGCCGCGACGGTCGCAACCATCAACATGCAGCTACAGAGCCGAGTGTGGCAGCAGCAGGGGCATTCCAAAGCGTTATCGCGGTGGCTCGTTGGATGGCGGTTATAATGTTAAGATGATGGGGGAATGACGGTTAAATAGTAAAATGTGTGCCGACATACACCAACAATCCCACCGTCCTCGTTTCCAATGAGTCATAATAGAGCTAATCCTATGTTTTAAAGCAGCGATTTAGCAGGTCTGTGATGTAAATACAGATTAGTGGTGCACGAGGTTTGCGCTAGAATAAGGGCCTGTAAGTGCATGCATGCACACAGTATTTTTTTTCATGTTTATTAGCCGAAACATTCTGACCCAATAGCATACCATAAAATGTTTATTTTACAAAATAATATTTGTTAGATTCAGCACACAAAGATGAGGCATAACATTTTTGCCGATTTGTTTGGAAAAATAGAAATTCCCCTCATTCAAGACCACTCAAGTATAGACTGAGTGTTGAAACGCTCCTAAACCATCATGAGGACATAATTTATAATGCGTGCAGAGTAGGCCAGGAACAAAGCCCCCAGGAATACAGGATACTAAAGGGATATTTAGAGACGGTGCAGAGAGAGAGGGAGAGAGGGGAGTCCTCATTTCTGATTTGAATGGCATAAACATGGAAAATATAATCCATCTTTTTCTACTCAGTTTTTTCTGGTAGATCATACCAAACTGCAGTCCGTATTCAATGCCTTTACCTAGGTAGCTGTGCCAAAGTACATTACACAGAATGCTGCAAACATATTTAATGTACATATTTGCTACATAAGGTAGCAATATGCATAATTTATGGAAATTACTATATTCAAACATATTTGTATATTATTAGCAGGCTATTATTTATCCATGGCCATTTTACCGTCACGTGAAAATATGTGACATTGTTGTCTTCATAGAAATTATTCAGAGTGAGAGAAGTGTATACTAGGATATATACTTGGATACGCAAAGATCTCTGTTTTTAGATGATTTATAAGGCTAGCAAAAACACACAAACCGACACAGCAATCTCTGAAAGCATGCATAAGCACTCACTTACCACCCATTTAGATTATGATGCCATTTGGAAAGAGGGGGAGATTAAATCAAATCAATTAAGTCATATATTGTAAATTAATTTATACACTCAACCCTGTGATTAGGCCTCGGGATGATCAACACTGTTTGTTATTGAATATAGTTGGAAAATCGGAAAGATCTTTTATTAAAACTATTAGCACATTACCAAAATAGCAAACTCTTGGAAAGGTTAGCTGTGGGACCCCCTGTTGTTTACCTAATGTGCAGTTGTAAAGGTCAAGTTGTCGTTCAACTCAAAATGTGTCTTATACGCCACAATGTCCCTCCTTTGTCAGTTGACATGCAAAATAAGCAAGTACCCTGAAGAGGTCAATAATCTCTTACCAATCCTCAATTCTTGCAAAGTTAACCACATTAATATATTCAGTGATTCAGTAGTGTGTGTGATCTAATAAGCTGATTAGTCTTTTTAACAGCTGTTGACTTTACATCCCAGCCTCTTGTGTGATAGTAACATTACGTTATTTCAGTGCACTGCTAAAGATAGATGTCCTAGCAAACGCTGCAGGCAAGGAATTAGCATATTCTCTTAAAAGTAAAACTTCCCAATCATACTATGTCATCTCTGGTCTATGCTTAATCAAAGTAACTTTCCAACTGATAGTTGGATATTTCTTTAAATGTGTTAAAAATACTGCATCCTCTAATTTAACTCAAAAAAAATGGTGTGTACTTATTTCAGCTTTAAATGATTAGGATGTTATTTCCATGTATTTTTTGGACCTTGTTTTTGTTTTAGCTGTGAGTAGGATATTTTTAATTCAATACACTGAGCATTGAGCATTGAGCATCATTATGAGCATTTGATAAAACGCAATCTTACCATCCATGATTTCATCAGGCTTCTTGCGCTTTTCGTAGACAACGATAATGATAACTAGGATGATGACTTCTGCCAACACACCGAGGAAAGGCCAAAGCGGTGCTAGGAGGCTGCGCACCCGTAGGATAGTGGTGGCTCCAGTGGTGCCGAGCACATTGGTAGCGTTGCACTGGTACTCCCCCGGGTCCACGTTTATGTCCAAGTCCAGAACGTTCAACTCTGTGTAGTTGTCTCGGTTTGTAATTAAGAACCTTCCAGAAGAATTGTCAATGTCCTATAGAACGCAAAGGGGTCAATCCACACTTAGACAAGCACTGAAAAACCAAGACATCAACAGATATGTCGATTGTAATTGAAGTATCATCCTCTCAAGACAGTGACGTACCGTGTAGAACGTTCCCTCTAGTTTGCGCCATGTCCAGACGGGGTGCGGGTAACCGACAGACTTGCAGTACATTGTTGCATTCTCTCCCTCTTTTTTATTTTCACTTCTCTTGTGGCCAGTGATATCAGGTGCAGCTGGAAGGATAACAGGATTTAAAACAGTTAGATACATACTATGGTTTGCAGCAATTAAGACTCCAATATGACCAAAAGCAGCATTTTGCACTGGGACCAGGTGGTATAAACATGTGTGAAAAACAAATTCCACCGTACTATTGTTTCTTTTTCACTGTAAGGTGTAATTTTAACTGATTGTAACAAAACTCTTGAATGAAAGCGGACACGCTTCACACGCCACGCGGACACCCCGGCTGTTGCTAACCAGACAGTTTTTGAGTCAGGTTTTGAACCTGAAAGGCTCAGGCTAATATATAACAAGTGTATTGGTACATTTTCTGTGAATATTTGTATATATATTTAGACCCCTTGAATGCAGACTGAGCTTGGGTCTTGGCCTGTCAGTGCTAGATACAAGTTCTTTGGGTTAACAATCTGTGACAGACACAGTTGCACCAATGCACAATACTGGACCGGTCCACAAGGGTTTCGTCCCTATCAGTCCGTATTAGGGGTGTAACGGTTCCCGTCAAAAGGTCCCATCAAAAAAGTGTAAACCTATACAACAACTAACTAACTTACTAACCATTCATGTTAGGGCAGACATTCATGTTATGGCACGGACAAGGAGTATTTTACCCTATCCTGGGTTTATAAAGGTAAAAAAAATAGTACAGAACCGAAAACCGTGCCCAAAAACCATGAAATAAACCGAACCGTGACTCACCTGAACTACTACACCCCTAGTCCATATAAATCAGGTCAGACTAAATATGAATTCTAATTTCACTTGATATCAACTAGGGAACAAATATTTCAACAGATATTTTAACAGATTTCTAATTCACTAATTGATACACAAGTACCTGACCAGAAGTATGTCAAACCTAGTTGTTGGTTTCAAAACTACTATCTTTGGATATCGGGGGTGCATTAAACTGTAAATGTTACACAGTAAATGTACCAACACCTTCTGATAATTCCACTGACCGTTTCCATCCTAAATGGTATTTTATGTACTCTTGTCACAAAAACAACTAATATACACTATGAATCAGAAAGACAACAGTTTCAGTTTGTCCATAACACAATTTCTTCCATGCAAT
Source organism: Laemonema laureysi (assembly GCA_900303225.1). Taxonomy (NCBI): domain Eukaryota; kingdom Metazoa; phylum Chordata; class Actinopteri; order Gadiformes; family Moridae; genus Laemonema; species Laemonema laureysi. The sequence continues at coordinate 5,851 of OMNS01000393.1, read as the reverse complement.
TAAGCAGGATAAAAGATAAGTCTGGAGCAAATCTTTTTGTTTTTTGGCATTGAGACGGTGCAACTCAGAAGGGGTTCTGTGGTGATGTCACACCACTCTAATTATGGTGCATGTGTGCTGTCCAAGTGGGGGAGGGGCCAAGATCAGATGCCTGATGCTTATTGAATTATGCTGATGACTGACAGCTCTGAGACAGCCCTCTGAGTGGTGCCAAAAACCTGGAGAAGCCTCCATTTCACACTCCTCACTGCCTGTGACTACTAATCCTTCGCTGAGGTAGTGTGCTACTTTATGAATATCAGCTCAGTGTGAGGATGAGCTAGGTCATAGCTGTTAATAAGACTTGAATGAAATTAGATTAATGTGACGTCAGGGATTAAAGAAATTGACTGACTTGTCTGCTTTTTCTGCTTTGTTGCTTTTCATTGTCACGAGTTTATGCATTTTATATATATATATATATATATATATATTTCGTAATTATTTATTTGTGTTAGCAATTTTAAACACGATAAAAATGTATTTCAAATCAATACCATCGATGCAATTTTCAGAACTATGAGGGGTAAAATGTTTATCTGTGGCCCGGCTTAGTAACACAGACAATACTCCTCTGCTCTCAGAGATGGCTGGGACGCGATTCAGAACCTTAATCCCACAACATCACACAGCCCTCCATCTGTTGCCTCTGAGCTCAGTCCTATAAAGATGAGACTGCCAAGGACACTGTAGGCGAGGAGCTCAGTGAACTGCAGTCATCGGCACACAATAAGGAGCTCTATCTGTAATATTAAGATACAGCGATCACCACCATACGTCGATACACATTTCTTTACAATAATCATTAAAAATGTCCGTGCACATTTACCTTACAGCAAACGCATGATACAACAAAAACAATGACGGCAATGCCAATCTAAACAGAGCTAAATGTATTGCATCTCCGGGGAACTGACTGGTGAGTTTTGGCTCACAGACCGGCACTCTGCCAGTGGGCAGGACACTGCGGTTTTAATGGCAATAAGTTGTGTCATCTTAACGGGTAATGAAATCAGAACACACATGGCCATCACCCATTACGTTATCAGACAGTCGTCTGACAATATGAGGCAGGACATGCTCCCTATGCACCATCGGCATAGCATAGCAAATTGGCTTAGGCGCTACATGGGAGCTAGCCTCTATGAGCAGGTTTCCTCTTTCCCCTTTCCACTAGCGCAGATGCCTTATTTGAGATGACTGCTGAGTTGTCAAGATTTTGTGAAATGGACAAGGTAGAGGGATTCCGGTGGGCTGCATTTCCTCATCATTAAAAGAACTGTAATAGTGCACACATATTTATATTATATTTATCATTTCTATAATGCTGGGAGGTATGCTAATGTGAAGTCTGTTACCGCACATGTTAAATGTACAGCAGCATAGAAACCTGTAACGGAACAACATGATCAAATGGAGCGAGAAACCCGCCACATCCTTCGGAGGCGAGATGTGGCTTAGTGGGTGCGTACTCGGTAGGTGGCTGCACCTTTTGCTGCATCGTTTTCTCAGAAAATGCTCAGTGACAACAGCCTCAGGATGGGCTCCATGTCATTAACCACGCACTAAATGAACATTAGCACCTTTGCCAGCAAGGACTTCCCACTCACAGCTTTAGGTTTGCATCGTGAACCTACGGCTTTCTCCCTCTTTTTCAGCATTCAGGTCATATTAAAAGTTTTAAAAACCTTGAAAAATGACTATTAACTATTTAATAGTCCAACATTGTAATACAGTCAGTACAATATTGTTTGTAATGTATCATAAAATCTTACCTTTTACTTCAATGGTAGTATTAGCATTTGGTGCCTTCTCAAATGTGTAAACGCACATGTATTCTCCAGCGTCATCTGCTTTTGCTTTATTGATTCTGCATAAACACACACATACACACACAATATATATATTACTATCATATGCTATTTTCCAAATTATTTTAAGGCCTGAGACCTTTTTGTGCTTTATTACAAAATCTATCTTTTGATTAATCAAGGAAGGGCAGTAGTGAACCTTTTTGAGTATCTACTTAATTATACATCTGCAGTCCCTAGTTTTATTCTAATGTAATGTGACAAGCCACAAACCAATTGGTCTTATTTTGTGGCAAGGAAGAGTTTGTGGAACGTCAACAGGGGTTACATCACAGCAGTCCTCCACAGTCCGCATACCATGCCACAGCTGAAACTAACAGCTAACTAGCAGCTGGGGCTGACATGCCTCGTAGTTCTGTTTGGAAGGCAGGGATAATGGATTTCTTCTGTTTGAAATACTACATGGGCAAGCAGATTAGGAAGAATCGCTGCATTGATTACCCAGCAGCCTACATAGGTCCTAGCTAGTTTAAGGCCTGTCTTGGTATTGTCTTCATAGCACTAGCCATCCATTTCTCAAAAAAACAAACAAACAAACCAACAAACGATACACTTTGTTTTTCACCTGTACGACGTTTCTTTATTCTTTGTCCGAGTTTTATCTATCTCCAGCCCGTTCTTCATCCAGAAGCTTTCCTGGTGGGCGTTGTCGGAGTTGGTCAGGTTGCACCGCAAGGTGACGGGCTGTGCAGGTGCTTCTGCTAGCAGTATGATCTGATCGGTGGCATTGATCTTTGGCTCTGGAAGACAGACCATCAGAACCGTTAAATGAACGAAGGCACGACATCGTAGTGATGCTACCTCACATACCAGCTGCAGGCTGAGTGTTTCCCAAGATCTGCGTAGGAGGCTGGTCATGAACCACACATATTTGCATGCAACACTCGTTAGTAACAAATGAAAACCAAATCCAATCCAGTTATGTATATATTGATATATTGATATATATATATATATATACATACATATGTATATGTGGTATATACATATGCAACACATATATGTACATATGTGAAGGATACTCGTATTGCGTATGCTGAATCCTACATGATTTTGCTGTAGTATAATTTGTATATGATATATTATTTATCTATTCCCTGGTAAAGAAAGAATACTTTGACCAAAACATTTACCTGGCCACCTGACTACACAAATAACATTGAGCTTTCAGTAGCTAGCGGGGCTCTATTTGGATCTTATTTGGATCTGCTAAGCTGCTTACAGCTAAATTCAATACACACGACACCAGCAACTTTGTTTTTTCGACTACAAAATGAACTGTGGCCACAACCATTATTTACGGTTGGAAGGTTCAAATTGATTATTTAACTAGACAGATTGTTTTGTGAACTGAAACATGAAGCATAGTGTAAACGTTACAAATTATATTCCTCTCAGAATGTTTTTTTTTTATTATAATATTTTTTTTTTAACATTAAATATAGATGATAAAATGACAAAATGGCCCAGAAATAGCTACATTGCTCAGTTGTAACACATGCGGTATGACCTTTTAACAGGCCTAGAGCAAGCTGGCTATCAGAGGAGAAGAGAGTATAAACACTCCACTACACCATTTGGTGTTATCTTAAAACGTGACCGAATGGGCCTGTTATCATTTAAATAACACTGACATGATTCCCGTGCTACAGACCTAAGTGTCTAGCCTTCTACAGTTCTAAGCAGCAGCCGTGGTGTACTTAGCAATGTCAGGATCTGTCTCTCAAGGACATTGTGGGAGGCCGGAAGTGTCATCAGCCTCAGCACCCTCCCCTTTGCCTTGAGTAGTGAGGAGGAAGCGTCCACTGCCTTTGCCCCTCCTCCCCCAAGGCGGGCCTAACCGTGGCAACCATGGAAACCCGGAGGGGAGGAGCAGAGGGGAGGGGCATCGTAATCTTACTATTGGCTGCTACTGCAAGCGTGCTTGTAAACCTAGTGGGGGAGCTGCTGGGACCGATGACTGAGTGACTTCTATTAGCATTCATGGCACCTTTATCCTGCAGTTCTGTATATCTAACAATAGCCAGGGGGATCTCTCTCTCTCTTTCTCATGCAAAGCCTCATGGTCTAATAATAGCATGTTAGGGACATGGGTACACACAAAACATTAGGTACATAAATTAACATTTGACAAAGAAGGCACACTGGTCCACAGGCAATTTTCACTAAAGGTTGTTTGTAGGGCACCTGCTCAGAGAAAAAAAAAATCAATGAGATGAAAAAGTATCCACACCATGACCGGTGATCTTCTAACTGTATTTATGGAGGGGGACTATTTGATTGTATTTAATATGAACAACATATTATCTTGACAGTGTAGTACATTACAGTACCTGCATCTCCAGAGGGATTCCCAGTTGTGCCCTTAGCATACAGAGAAGATGCTGCCATCTTGTTCAGCTCACACATTCTCCAAAGGTGTTATTATTTTCAAAGAATCTGTCTCTCTTTTTTTTCTCGCCAAATTCCATCTAGCGGTATTGTCATTAAAATGTGTCAATACAACATATTATGAATCATGTGTTCACTATTAACTGCACAGGAAAGGTTCACCCCCAATGTCTTATGAGGAGCATATGCATTGTTAACAATTGTTCCCGCTTTCAAATAAAACCCACAGTCAATCGTCCTTTGCGAAGGGAATGAATGATAATATATTGCAGTAAAATAGAACACAGCTCTAAACAAACACACACTAAAATGAGCGACACCTACAGGGCAACTCGTTTCCCCAGCTTCAAACTATACATTCACGTCAATGGGCCACTATGTACAGCCTGTTATATACATGTAATATCGTCAACATGTACATGTATATAAGAACGTTTGGTTTCAGTAATGACATAATATACTTAAGAGGATCAAACCCTTCAATTTTGTTTTTCTTTTCCGGCAATGTATTCAACTTCTTAATGACAATCTTCAATGTACTTATGTGACCATTAGGTGTCACACACACCTAATGTGGATTAAAATAAAATATATTCCTCAGCAACACTGCATAAAACAATTGTGTTGGGAGATAACTACGAGGTAAACTACTTTTGTTTAATATTTACGGTTGAAGAAAAACAATAGGTGATGGTAAGAAGTGTCCACTCCTCTTTGTGCCGCTTACTGTGAGTATGCACACTTAACTTCTACCGTAGACCAACTCCTTAGACAGAGAGGCTTTCAGTGAATGTTTGCACACACGGCAGAAGTGGGAGGATATAATGTCATTACTGATTCACAGCTACACACTTAATGGCTAAGAAGGCACAAGGTTACACGGTCCATAGAGAAACCATCTCTTCTGAAAGCAAAACTTCTGCTCTCCTGGAGCATTATAAAGAACCGGATTAGCCGAAGCAAATGCTTTTTTTTTTTTTGTTATCAGTAAAGAGTTGACAGCGCGGGTCACTCTTTGGACATCAACGCCTTGTGCCTTCCTAGGGTCTACACTCTACAACTTAGCTCAGAACAAAAGCCAATCAAAAGCAACATTAATTCAAAGCCCCACCACAGTAAGTCTCCATCGTATGTTGCAGACGGGGCTTTGAAGTAAAACAGTAAGTGCAGAACTGGATAGAGAAGAAAGGTAGAATGTAGAAGAAATGGAAATAAAGCCATAAGTCGTTGGGTTGAAACACAATTAAGTGGAATGCATGAGAAAGGGGAACGGGACTCGACAACACATACAGAATCGCTTGGGGTTGCAATGCAAAGGGGGCTGTGGAACGAATGCACTGGTTATCAGTACCATAACAAAAAAAAAGTTAACCACAACACAAAAAAAAGCAGCACGATATACGAAGAAAGGATGGTTAACTGTGCTCCAACTGTGCTTGATCATCGTTTCTCATACAACAAGACGAAACAAGCCGAGAATCAACACAATACGTGCTTGGTGCTGTTTGTGTTTCTCCCCCCCTCCCCCCCCCCCCCCGTCCTCTCTGGTC